>JACJUY010001787.1:0-46288 GCA_014220935.1 Platorchestia sp. MABIK
ACACCCTCACCACACAAACACCCTCACCACACCAACTCCCTCACCCCACCAACACCCTCACCCCACCAACACCCTCACCACACTAACACCCTCCCCACACTAACATTCCTGCCACAAAGGGCAGACATGATCTCAATCTAAGGCTGGCTCAACAAACAGATCAACATCAAAGCACTCAACCCTAATGCTTTTTCTTTTCCCACTTCTGAAGTTTTCAACCTTGCGGACTTTTTCTCGTTCATCACGCGTAAAAAGACGAAGAAAATTGCCCATCATATTCACTAAAACACTCGATCTATCAAATTCTTCATCACTGTTTATCATAAAAAGCAACATTTCGATGTTACAAGTATCCTTTTCAGACTGAAAATATACAACAATTTTTTTCGGTCACAATGATAAAAATGTATATCCAATGCAGAAGCAAGACCAGGCGCAATAAAAAATACAGAAAATCCCATTGCAATATGACTAGATGAGAATAATTGTTCACAAGAGGAATATTGATCACCAGACGACTAGTTAATATTGCACTGCAGCTACACGTTCATGACACCCAGAGATAGAGGCGAAATGGACGGTCAAGCGGATGTTTCAAACTTCCAAACTGCAGTTCTACTGAATCGCTTTTTTAGCAACAAAAAGTACAGGCTACGCAAGGGGTGAGGTACAGGGAAACTGATCCTTTTAAATCTCTGACCGACAGATGATTTTAGTGATTAGCAAAGCCAGGATTTGTTTTGTCACAGCGAGGGGATCGCCGCTCGCGGCTGCCGAACTGGCGGACAGGAAACGAGAAATAAAAACAAGCTTTCAGCCTACACTAGGTTATCCTACAGTTTGCACGAGCTGCTCTTCAGAGAAAAGTCAATCCATAACAAAACAGCTCTGAACATTATAACAATTTGACCGCAACGTGCACCACCGGTAGCCGAGGAGGGGATTTTCATAATGCTGCTGACCGGCGAGTAGTCACAAACTCAATTTTCATAAATACTTAATCAAAGCTAAATGAAGGAACGATCCAGTTTATGCTTGCTATTTTCAAAATGGCGTTCTACAAATGACTTCAAGCGTGAGTTGAATACAGAATTTAACTTTAACCCGTCGCAGTCAACGTGTTAAACACTAATAAATTCCATACTGAGGATCTCATGTAGCCCAGCCCATACTTATAACTGCGTTCTGAGCGTCATTTGAGAAATGACAGCTTGTCATTTCAAAGCCGCTAAATGACTAACTCATCCCAATATTTCATGAAAAATGATGTGTCTCAAAGCGGATTTTACAACGTTATGTTCACAATGCGTACTTACACTGTCTCAGAACTACCGCGCGTCATGAGCGTCAGTAATGCTCCTACTTGAGATGTAGCGGTGAGGGACTAAGCAGCAGCTCCTATCGCGGTTTCATCAGAAGGATCAGCAATGATGCACTCACTCCAGATATCATTTTTCAGGAACTAAAAGCCCTCCAGAAACAACGCACGCAAGCCCTTATTTGTTCGTGTTGGCAGCGGGTGATGTAATGAAGCATGAGCGATGCGTCGCAGCAAGTTACGGAGAAATTGAAACTTAGGAACTTAAGTTAGTTTTCATCAGAAGGTACTCAACTACTAACGTCTGCAAATTTCATTTTTGAGAGTAATAGATTTACCACATTCCTACGCCTAAAATAATGATTTGCAGCCACTATAGTGTAGTTAAGGTCCAACACGGGAGTGCTTTCTTTGTGTCGAAGCTATTTTCACAAAATAAACTCAGTTTTCAATACATAAACTGATCTTTATTTATTCACTCTTATGCGCAAAAACTGAGAGAGAAAAATAACAACCTTTGCTCCTAGATCGGCCATCCGGATACAGGTATATAAAAAGTTGTTTCATTTGCGTGTAACGTTTTTTCCGTCGGCTTGCTTCATTAAGGGTGCTCAAGTTGTTCGGAAGAACAAACCAGAAATTGAAGTAAATCAGACAGAAAAGTTTTTACAACAATCAGTCAAATAAAAAAAGGGCCTTCCTAAAGGCCCTCTAAATTAGGTGGCCACCTAACGCAACAATACGCACCAAACAATTCTGAACTACTGAACTGAGATAAATTAATGTGAATATTGTTGAGCTCGTAGGAACGAACTACACACTCAGAGCGTGAGGGTGTCAGCTTTCCTTCTTTCGCCTGCCGTCGTTGGGCGTGATCTGTACATTAAATAGAGAAGCGTTTCAACAAGATACCCCCTAAATTTCGTTCAAATTTCAAAATTAATCAGTGACAGGTCTATTAGGGGCCACTTCAGCATTTAATGCCGCAGCGCAATCATCTATCGTACGACGTATGGCACACTAATACTAAGCTTTTGCTGAGAAAAGTTTTGCGTTATTCGCGGTATCAAATTAAATCCATAATATCTAGAAACAATGGAGATAAGTGCTTCACGCACTTTATACAAGTTTGATTAGAAGAACACGATGCAGACCCACCGTGCGAGTTTACCTTTTTTTGTACCATTGAAGGCTATTAGTTTATATAACTTAAAACTCATGGTTTGTTTTGGTGGAAATAGCACATAAAACATTGATTTTTGAATAAATTATTTAAACAAAATTTGAAATAGCTTATAAAGAGTTTAACATTGAAGCTGTAAAGGAGATAATATCTTTCAGTAAGAACGAAATGAAACACTATTTTAAAGATTAGAAGTCTTTATTTTCGTGTCAAGTTATTCATTTTAAATCTCCTTGGTTTCACTCATAAACAAAGCATAAAAAAAAGAATCAGTGTTTAAACTATCATAGATAGTATGAGGGTTATTAGGTTTAGAAAAGAGCTTAGTGTACCTAGCGGGAGTAATAAGGCAATTTCTACATCAAAAACTAAAAAAATTATGGTGGGGAAAAAACGTAATGAAAAAGGAATGCGATCGTTTTTAAATTGGTAAAACCCATACTCAGAAGGGCTTGATTTTTCCTTGTCTCTGTAAGTTGTGTTGCCCTCTAAAAATACAATTAAAACTAAAAGTAATGAAATAAGCAGGGATGAAGTAATCGAAGAAGAAATAATTGTCATTTTATTTTGAGGGGCATAGCCATTAATAAATTTTAAAACCATCACATTCTAATTTTGCTACTTAAACTGCTTATTTTTAATAAACAAACTTTTCATGGTAAAATTTTCCTAGTAATTCATTTAATTTCGCGAAACATAGGCGATAAATAAGGGACCAAATGTAGCTGGTCTCGAGTATAGTTTCCCAGCGGCTTGTATTAGCGAATATAAGTTGAAACCAGTTGACTGGGCCCACCAAAACACACGCTCGTGCGGATCTTATCCCGGTTTTTAGGTGGAGAGACAAATCTAATTAAGTGGTGTTGAGGCAAAGTGTTTACAATTTAATAATGGAGTAGAACACTCGCACTCTCAGGTTTCTACCTCAGGCGTCAATTTCTTCTCCTTTTCAGTGAGGGATCCGACGAACAAATTTCGTTTTCACCAAAGCATGTCCACAATTGAAGATAAAAGATTTAGTTTGAATAATTTTAATCAAGAAAACTTATAACATACAGAGTATCGTAGATTAGATATAAGTTGAAGCTTCCCTAACCGCAACAAAGGCGTTCCAAAGAGAAGAAGGAGGAAGTAACCATTTAGTATGGAGTTAAAAGAACGCAGAATCTATGCACAAGGTGCGTAGAAACAGTGAGTTGAGAAAGAAGTTTATGAAACAAGATACAAGTTGAAAAAGAAATTACTAGATGCTGAAAAACAGGACAGCAGTGATGTGAAAAAAGATCGTCTGTAATAAATAAAAATTATTTTATTTCAATAAAAGGAAGAAAAGGAAGGCATACCCTACCCTTTAGCTTGGTACTTTCAGAGTATCATCTCAAAATGGTTATTTAAATCGAAATGCAAATTTTGGTAATGATGAGGCAGTTTTACGTGATTCCACCTAAACCGATAGAACTATTTGTTGGATTTCCTGTGGGTCAGGAATTCCCTTCATTCTCACGAGCGGAAACTTTCATTATGTATCATAAAATCTATTGGTGTAGGGAAGCAATTCGTATCTCAAATTTCAGATTCATCATTGTGCATCTTCCCGAAAGAATTTTTGCTGTTCAATAAACAACCCTGAATTAAAAAACTATAATGCTGGCGGTAGTCCACGGATTACCAACGCAGTATAGAAACAAAATACAGGTAACTCTGGATTTGTCTCCTGGGATGGGACTGGATGAATAGAGATGATGGATAAATCGAGGTACCATATTTGGTTTAAACGAAAAAGAGATCCTACCCTTTCAGGGGAAACGTTATGCTGCATACAAATAATTATCCTAGCATCTTACAGTATAAGAGTAAATAAAACGAAAATGTTCAAATAAATAAGCTGTTTAATGCTCTTGTTTTTGATTTTTGTTCCCTGGTTTTTCTGGTTTTTACTTTCATAGGTAAATTAATTTTTTCCTTGAACACATAAGGTTGTCATATTGGCCCATTTATATTTCGAACTAACACATATTGAACAGAGTAACATGAAAAAACAGCCTATGTTTACACAATGTCTTTTTAATTTTTCTAACAAGGAATATTGGAGAATGCACGACGAACACGAAGGGCGGATAAATCGAGATGGCGTGGACTAACGGAGGCAAATAAAACTATAAAATCAAGAGAGGGACTAATCGAGATGTGGATAACTCGAGTTACCTGTAGCTGCTGATAGCAGGCTTGCCTCATGTGCGTGGACGAAATACGCCAAATAAATGCGCCAAATTTATATAGAATAATACGTAGAACTCGCCTGGTTTCATAATTTTAGAACTAAGGCATCTTTGATTACATCTAACGAAAGGAGTTCCCTCAGATTTAACATCAATTCTGAGAGCTGCAATGGCCGAGAAACTGCCGAGATGGACACCGGTGAGTTACAGGATCGTTCCGCCAGAAAGTCGTGTTCAATTTTTCACGGCAATATTGCACTATTATTTATTATAGGCATAACTATGAGTTGGAAGCGCGCTCCAGAGAAGAAATTCTCAGATATCAGCGCAAGTCGTGTTCCCGCCTCCCAAACTCGAGCGACGATGTACAATTAAAGCAGGCGAGACAGACATTATGAGAGGAGCAGAACAGAAGTCGACATTTTCTTCAGATCGCGTTTAAATCACTTCTTAAACTACATCAAACTTATGAAGTAACTACACCACTACGATTTATTCAGCCTTGTATTCCATTATACTTTTTGACATCTGAGCAATTCTAGGAGAGTGAACGAACAATGATTTTGAGTTTCAACACGCGGTATTTCCTGTTCTCAGACGCATTTGTTTAGAGGCCGAATGCTGAGGCGGCGCAGCGCCCTAACGGCAGTTCATTCTCCGAGAGGCAGCTGCGTTACGGCCGCAGCAGCACATCAGGGACCCGAGATGGCGGCGATGATGGCGCCGAGCTGCCCCGCAACACCTGAAGAAGGCAGCCAAGAGTCACTCAGCGCGATGGCCAGCACCTGAGGCTCCGTGATCCCGCAGCGGCGAGACTCCAGACACGCTGTTATGGTGCGAGCAGCCGCTCAGCGCTGTCCACGGCCACATACATTCAATCACACTCTAGATAATGCGGCGCGCTTCAATGTTCTCGAAATATTACTTGCACAAACCTACTGAGCTAAAGTGTGACTGTCTGATAATTAATATTCGTCATCATTGTTACGATAATATCTCACTCATCACCTGAACGACGTAAGATTTTAGTTTTTCGTTTTTTATCTTCATCATAAGAAGAGAAATCAAATCATGATATTTTTCAACTCCACTTTTTTTTTACGTAGTTAAAAGTTTTCTTTTAATCGAAGATGAACTGCACCATGAGCATTGATAAAATTTATTCAACAAAATTGTTTACAGATGAAAAAATTACCTATTTGAGAGGAAAACAGTAAACTGTTCTCTTTTGCAAAGGCATTTGTTGTGAAATAGTGAAAGTTATTCGTTTCTTCGTGTCTTCATTCCTCGATCACAGCAATAAAAGCCGGCGAAGGCTTAGTTTACATGGTATCACGCAAGAAAAACTTTTCGACTCTTGCGTAGCACATCGTCAGCTTGTTAGGGGCGATAAAGAGAACGCGAATCCTCTTCGTTAAGACTGGAATATGAACTGAAAAATGAAAGAAGCGAAAACGAAGACACTCGCGCAACTCTACCAACACAATAGACGAGAAAAAAGAAAAGAGGTCTATCATCTCTACCCTTTACAAGCTCCTGCCATAGAATAATGTTTGATTACACTAATTAACTTGAAGAGAAATCAGCAAAGACGGACATACGACTCAGAAAATCCTGCCTTCCGCGAAGAGAGCCGAGTGCCCAAGAAACCCTGAACGACAGTTTCCTCTATCTCTGAAAGGGAATGAGTTAAGAAAAATAATTACCCCAGAAACGAATTTTATGAGCACAATCTTCTCCAACAGCAGGCGGATGCCAGAGAGAAGGAATTAAGCTATTTTGCCACACTAAATGAGCACAATGTGTCACACCGCAGCCCACAAAAGCTTCCTGTAACATTTTTTGTAACAAGTTGACCTTAATTCCTGCATGGCTATACGTGCAGTCTCTGCAGTCTCAGAAGTCTCTTTAATTCTTGCATTGCGTTACGAACAGTCGCATCTGCCAAAGTCTCAGCGTTTGCTAGGAGAGTCCCATCAACCAACGCTGTTCATGTGTACAACTATGATTTGAGAACTCCATCGGAAAAATTGATGTACTTAATTTGAAAAGGCTCGATGCGTAAGTGAACGATGATGAAGAAAATACTAATTCACAAACCATTACTTGTTCGTATTTTTAACTGAAAGAAGCAATGTCATTAATAAATGTAAAACAGAGTCAACAGGGATGGTGCGAAAATTTAGTTTTTAACATAGAAGTCATCGACTTGGTCCCACCTTCCTCTATCAAATACGGAACAGCGATTTATCTCCCTATAACACGCGGAAGTCCTATTTCTGGTGGCATTTCTTAGCTGGGCTCGTAGAATGGGAATGTCAATTGGTCGTTCAAGGGAGAATCCGAATCTGAGTGTCTCAGTTCGTCCTCTTTGAAGGATTTTGGCGCTGCATTCCAAGTGCTGAGAGTTTCATTGACAGTCTCCGGCGCTCGCAGGTGCCGCGGCCGCAGCCCTCAACACCAAAGGCCCAATGTTAGCTGACAATTGCGCGCTTGCCCTACACTTCGCTGACACGAATGAAGATTGGCCGAAGGAAGAGACGAAACATTCGCGGCTGGGAACAAGGCTACGACATGCAATGTCATCTAATAGGGTATCCTCTCCAAAGAAAAATTATGAGTGAATTAAACCTACTTCTTTTGAGTTAAATTCTTTGTTTCCTCTCGTTTAGGAAGTAAGCAAATTAATCATTTACACAACAAGTAACACATTCATTTTTTAAATATATACTAAAAAAAATTGAATTGCTTCGAAAATGTTCATGACTTCTGAGAATTTACCCGTTCTTCAATGAAACAATAAATGAACTGAATAGATAAAAAGAAGAACCAATATAAAACGTTATGACAAATGCCTCAACCTTCATGGTGACTACACAGAAAAATAACTAAGACATAGTGAATCTTTTAGTGATAAAATCATCTTGCTATCACAATTTGTCTTTTTTTATAGCCAATCGGAACTTGAAAAAAACAGCCATCGTAGATAGTTTAAGCTTCCCAAACTGCAACCAAGGCGTTCCAAAGAGAGGAAGGAAGAAGGTATCATTTAGGATGGACTTTAGGGAGGCGGAATCTATGCATAAATTGCATAGAAGTGAGAAGTTGGGAATGAAGAACATGGAACCAGATAGAAGTTGATGAAGAAAGTAGTGAGTGCTGAAAAACAGGACAACAGTGAACTGGAAAAAGATGGTTCGTAACAAAACAAAAAACCTATTCTATTAAAAAAAGAAGACCTACCAAATCTTTAGCTCGTGACGTCACATGTTCCTCCTGGAAGCGCTAATTTTCATAGAGACAATAGTTGTATCCGCCTGAGGGGGTCAAATTAAGGTTTTCATTCATGTTACTTGGATTTGAAATACAAACGATGAACGTAAGACGTTATGAAGAATTACTCTCATGTTTTCCTCTCAGTCAATTCCCAAACGACCATTATTTGATGAAATAATATTGACGTCTTTCATTCGTTTACAATGCTTAAATATTAAAAATATATTTGCTCATCAGTATGTCAAACTCCCAAAAGCGTAAAGTTGCATGTGTTAGATCAACGTGTAATTTCATTGAAGCTATGCTCACTGCCGCTTTCCACTGCAACTTCACTTGCTAACCAGTTTCGTGAAGTGGCGCTAAACGTGCGATTTCAATTTTTTTTCTAAATTATGCGTAGTTGCTATATAGGAACACACATTTCATCATGAAATGTTCGCATTTACTGCCAACTCGTTTTTCGGCATTGAATGAGTTTAGCTATAATAGTTTTATTCGGAGGTGGTGGGGGACTGCCCAAAGTAGCCAGACTGTAGAAGCTGACGCCTAGCCTTTGACAAAATACTTTTCTTCTCGCATGCTTTATACCTAATTTTGCTTATTAAACTGCCCATTTATAATAAACGGACTTTTCATTATAAAATTTTAAAAGTAACATTAAAACTCGTTTAAACAGCTCAAAATACAGTTCCTCGAGTGAGGGTTATCTTGTTCTTTGAGACCGATTGAAATGTTTCAATTAAGATCTTTACTCTGTCAGGAACAATTATTAACCGTAATAAGCTCAAGGTCATTCAACTACATTATTTGAAAGCTTGAAGTTATTCTTCCTCTGAACACCTACTCACACTTAGAGAATCGAACTTCAGATCCGCTTAATTATTCACTTCTTTTTTTAATTCGCGGTGACATAAAATGGATTAGCTGAAAAAAGCGCACTAGCCCTACACTCCTCTGGCACGACTGATGTTTGGAAAAAAAAGAGAAGCGATATCCACGTCTGGAAAAAAGTACGCTTCCATACGTTGGTTCAAAACGCCGTACTTTCGGAATTAGAGAAGCCGAACACGCTGGTAGTACTGTCTGAATATGATATCTTTATCTCACTCTTCCAATTCCTCAATTTAATTGTGCAACTGACTGGGATACCATTGTGATACTATAGCGTCAAATATTTAAAGACGCTTTAAATTTTTACAACCTTTGAATTTTGAAATTTTTGGATCATTATTAGAATTAAGCATCTTTTACCGACTGGCGGATCTCTCTCCCACTGTCGACTGTGTTTTCAGATTTACCTAAACCTTTCTCTTCCATTTTTTGTTCTGTTTTCAACCTAAATCTACCCTGTCTTGTTTCAAATACTCTAGTACTTATTCTTATTCATTACAGGTTTAGAGCTAAAAATGAGCAGAAATCCGCAATGCTTTTTAACAATAAAATACTTCTATGATCTGCTCTCCTTGTCTTTCTTTTCATAATTATATTATCTCATAGCTAAGATCTTATCACTTCACTATTACGAATTTAGAAATTTTACAGCTAATTGTTCATTGCGTCAGAGTCTAAGATCTGCTAACTTATCCATTAGCTGCATCTTTCTAAATGACGGACAGCGGTTTCCTCCGCCGGTAGCCAGTATTTTCCTCAGCCCCAGCCAGTCATTTACGCTGTTTTGTCTTCTACGTTCCTCCAATAAGATTATTTTGTCTCCTCGCAAGTAAAACGAAACATAATGAATACTTCAGTTAGTTATAATTGTTTAGATTTTTATAAAAATTGCCTATTATTTCCTTTTGTCACGGCATAGCAGGAGCGAGCGTCGTCATGGCCCTGTGGTAAAGTGGCGTGTCTGGTGTTTTTCCTTCTAGGGATCACCGTACCTCAATGCAAGGACCCACAGCGGACTGGCAGTCAGTGCGCCAATGAAAGGTCTAATTCTTCACTTGAAAGAAAACTTTTGCAGGATATTGAAGTTTGCGACACTTCCTTCGGCAGTACAATGTGACTTCCAACAATGTACAATGTGACAATGACACTTCCTACGGCAGCAATGGAGCAGTAGGTACTGTTCCACTGCTTGCATGAGCGTGCGCTTATTTCATTTTAAATCCTAAAACGGTCCGTATCAAAGAGACTGAAAACATAAACGCATTTTGAAAAACGAGTACCACAAGATTTATATTGATTAACTTCAAACCTTGACCACAATATCGATTCGGCGTAAAAATTAAGCTATTACCTTTCCGTGTTCTCGATTGTGATGCATGTGTTCGTTTTAAACAAAAAATCTTTTAATGAATTTTTTTCTTCTCACATACCCGATTATGTAACGGTTAAATCCTTATAGTACTGCAAAATTCCAGAGAGTATATTCATCACCTATGAGAATTGATTAGTTGACTAACAGAAAAGTGCTAGACTGACTAACAAACACATTATTTTTGGCAAAGGCATAAAACATATGCACACAAAACAGACACGGTTACTCGACCGTACTTGGCACCGTCGTCAGTGGTGCATAAAATTTTAACATACAAGTAACAAAAATTACTCAATATTTTCTGACGCGCTATGAACTGCAGTTCGCATTTCAGTCCGAATGAGTTCGACTACATTAGCGCTCACAATGCATTCTTTACGAAACAAAAGCTGAGCCTCCATTTACACAACTTTGAGTAGAAAATCAAACACTTTTTGCACTTTGCTGGCAAAGAGGTGGAGAGCCACCAATGGTTAGAAAAAGACTACAACGCACCTTTAAGGCTGTTCGTGACATTCATAATGCCTAGTCTGATTTGCCTGTTAAAGAGTGACTTATTACGGAGTTGTTTCTTGTTTGTTAACAAACCATGTAACAAAATAAGAGTAGCAAAAATGTCGAAACGATTTCGTGGGACTATTCATGTACCAAGTCTAAATGAAGTTATGTCGACGTGGTAATGTAATCAAATGAATGAGATTTTTCATTTGATCTTCTTCATATTAACAGAGTAACTTTCACAAGACTTACAATTGGGCTATACACCCACTCGTTGATATTATAATCGACATTTTATAACGCTCACTACTTAATTAGCAAAGATCATTGTCTTGACATAGACGACGGAGCTAGAAACAGATAAAGGATCCAAAGGTTCAAAAGAGAATAAATCTATCACGTAAGGACTTCACTTACCAAGATGAAGTTGGTGATGTTAAAGGCATTCAGGTGTTTGAAAAACGAGAAATCGGCCATTAAAAAGATCTTACATAAAAGGATTTTATACGATATACAACGCTTCAAAGTCTCAAAAGGCTTTACAAATAAATTCATAGGATGAGGTGAAATGGCCGAAGAACAAATTACCTTCGAACCTCGCGTCTCGCCCAACGATGGGATCGCTAATCGAAAATCACACTGGGTGCCGGCGCTGGGCCACGCTGCCATAAATCTTGCAATCGGTGCGAGTCTAGCGTCTCAGTGGACCCGCTCGGCCTGAAGACTATAAATAAAGCTGCTTCAGGGGCCCAAGAAGCACGACTGAAAGCCCTAAACTTCCTAGATACAAGAAATTTCCGTACTAAAGCTTTTGTAGGCACAGAATATTGATGAGTTTTTAAATGGGTGCTTTCAAGAAAAATTGCATCAGATACTCGGACAGGGACTTTCGTACAGTTTACTGAAAAAGCGCTTTTCTAGCCTGAATGTGCAGTAAACACGGCACTTTCCAGAACGTAATGTGTTGCACTGACAAAAAGGTTACTTCATGCCCATATTATGCTTGCATTTCAACGTTATGCGGCCTAGTAAAGATTCGTGGCAGCTTCTCGGAAGACTTCAGGCAGTTCACCGCAGACAAAGTAGTTCGCGGACGTATTGACGCAGTTTTGAAACTATAATTTTCAAGGACGCTGAATTTGTTGGTGGCTGCTCGGAAATTTCTACAGTAGTTCTCGACAGTCGAATGCAAGCAGCCTACGCGCTCTCGGCACAGCAAATTTAGGCAGTAGTTATCTCGGTCAAGTTTTGGTCGTGACGAGCAGTAATTACCTCGCTCACTACATGGCCTGAACCGTTGCAATTAAGGGCAATTACAGGGGAATTAATTTCAATTCATCGGCATGAGATTTCAATTCTGAGAAGCTTTGGATAAATGTTAAAATCGTTCAGTGATAAAAACAGTTTACACATTAAATTCAATAGGGTTGGAGGCAAAGCACTTGAATAAAACAAACAATTTGGCAAGATAAAAACTACGTGAAACAAGTTTTTTGAAGTCCTCAGAGTTAGTCGTCAGAAATGTCTCGTGATTTAAAATTCACACAAAAGTTCAAGTTTCACCTAAAACTTTTGTGAACATCATGAAACAGATTTTCTGAACAACAATATTAGACATAAAATGAAATTCGTTTGATTTTACAGAAAAATCACACTCATTGAACATTTAAAATACTGAATATTATAACATATCCCTGCACTCTTCTTGAATATCATCCTCCTTAGCTGGTATTTTGGCGCCCGACAAATCATGCTCATCTTAAGCTCTCAACTCACTCGGCCATAAATGAATTAAAGAACACCTCTCTCTTACCCAAGCGAGGCATTTACTTATAGATTTCTCAAATTACTTTCACGCTATAATTTGCCTTGACTCATAAAGAACATAAATCAAATAACTCAATTTCTTGAAATTGACTAACAGATGCAGGGGTTAAAAGGAAGGAAATTCAAGCATCAAATGCGAACCATGCAATGACCAGATCGGACAGATGAAAACTGATGTACTCGATGTATTTACTAAGTCTGAAGTTTAATGAAACAAATTTTAATTTTAGTTTTACAATAAACGAATGGATGGTCTATATTATGTGTCATTATCAGGTAAGCTGAAAGACAAATTTTCACTAATTTGAAATGACAATTTTGAACTTCGCAAGAGGGTGAATCAATACATCCTTTCAACTCATTTAACTCCTACTACCAAATTAGAGCCCGTTTCATATCCGTGTGTACGAAGTAGTGCTTAAATAATACTCGTCAGTCAATCGAGTCCTGTATAATGAAATGTGAGCAAATTTACCAAAGTGAAAACGATTTCCGATTGTACATTTTCATTTATCAGCAAATTACTTTTGAAAGATGAACAACATGCCTGTCCTCGAGGGCTCTCACTCAAACTGCTGAACTGTTGGAGATGAGGAGTCGAATGTGAAAGTAGATGAGGAGGCGATGTAGATGAGGAGTCGAATGTGAAAGTAGATGAGGAGCCGATGTAGATGAGGAGTCGAAGTAGATGAGGAGTCGAAAAGAGGAGTCGAATGATTGCATTTTCTCTAGGCTCCCACTCAAACTGCTGAACTGTTGTAGAAGAGGAGTCGAATGTGAAAGTAGATGAGGAGTCGAATGCAATTCACCGTGTGGTTTTGGCCATGAGCGAAGTGATAGATTACAGATAAAACAATAAATGAATGTAATATTCATTTACACTACAGCCAAGAAGAGGCTCGTTACCTTTTTGAATGTTGTTTGGAAAACCTTTTTTTCACTTATGTTAATTATAAGCAAAGAGAATTGAAAACAGAAAAAAGGTCAACATTTTTAAATGCCTGACGTACAAATTCAACCAAATATTCACCATCTAAATTTTATACCTTAAATATTTTTTTAAAGCTCTGTATCTTCGATCATGACCACGTGAATTCAAATCACAAAAACATGACCAACATTCTACCACTGATATTCCATTTACAATTACTAGTTCACTTAATATTGTTTGAGTATTAATTTTCGACTTAATGAGTGCAATGTCAGTTATTTACTTGCATTTTCAAGGTGTAAAATAATTTTTATTACCTAGCCTTTTTGTGATTAATAACTTTAAACATTCTCCAGTCATTTTGAACTACAATTGGTGAACGTACGCTAACTTGTCATGAAACATTCTTGTCGGAAGTACTTTAACTTTTTAAAACGCGGATGAAGTATTTTTGCTTTACTGCTAGATTTGATTAGAACTTAATTTAAGCATCACTAACCACAACAAATGTGATACAAAGAGAAGAAGTATGAGAGATCCATTCAGTGTGAAGTTGAATGAGGAATTTATGCACAAGGTGTGTTCCTACAGAAAATCCCTGCGCGCAGTTATGTTAGCAAGGAAGTAAGTTTGTGAACCATGATAAAAGTTCAGGAAGAACACAGTAGGTGCTGAAAAAACAGGACAGCAGTGAACCGGAAAAAGATGGTCTTGAACAAAGCCAAAAATCTCTAAATTTCAACAAAAAGAAGGCTCTTCCTTTCGGCTCGGGACTTCACAATCCCCCTGCCTCCTAGGAGGGCTAATTTCCAAAGATACAATAGTAGTATCTCCACGAAGGGAAAATGTGCACGAATAGAGTTATCACCTTTTACGTTGGCACCACTTAATTTCTTTTCGTTCACTGTCAGATTTCTCAGTGATTTTTCATGATAACAATTTCAAAATATGAGTAAATTTGAATTTCGCTTTGAAAACCCACAAACCTTATCCTAATATCACTTTGTCGAAGTAATTACCGTAGACATGATGATGACAATTATCCTAAAAATATGAGTACCTTTTTATGGAGTATTGTTGTGTGTCTTCTTGGTATCAAGACAATGAAAATTCTTGGAGTTACCCAAAAGCATCTCCATAAAGACTCTTATTCCGCTTCTGAAAAAGGTGATTCATCAGCCTCTGAAAATGATGCTTGCAATTATTAATGGATCTTTTCATGACTAATTTATGGTTGAATATTTCCTTAGAATTACCCGGAAAGAAAGTGATGATAACGTTTGGGTATCGGGTTTTGGAATATATATCATTCATCCCAGTTCGAACAGCACTGGACGAAGTTCAGTTGTGAGTCATAGGAGCGACATGGAAGATTATATGATTTCTCACTGGTGTTTCATTTAATTTTATTAGTGCAGACTTTATTCCCTCTCTTAAGAACAAAATGAGGTGCCTTTACGCATTTTTTAATGATATAAGCCTTGTGAGAGATTGTAAATAGGAGCACCAACTCGCTCAATTAAAAATATATGGGGAAATAGATAGGGAAATGATTTACTTAGGGAGAATAAATTAAATTTCATTTCATTGGTGCCGAGAAAGTAAGCGACAAAACGCATAAATATATCATGTAGAAGGCATCGACTTTGTGCAGAAAAAGTTAGAGACTTGTGAATACGGTAAAAAATTATTTAATGGTTAAGAATGTAAATGAAGGGACGAGGTGAGACTTGTTAGCTGTAAATAGATTAGGATGCACGCTAACGTTTCTGTCATCAAAATTTTAATGAATATATGAATGATGCATTGAGAAAAGTAGACATTAGTTGATTGAGTATATAAGTCGATTTGTAGCAAGGGTATGGGAGTGAATGAGATAACTCATAGAAATCGTTTTCCGAAAATACAACGTCGCTGGTAAATCAACACGGTAAATTCTGAAAATGATTCAACGAGTACTGAATGGTTATGAGATTTTTGATCAATTTCAGTTAGGTGATTTGAAGTTTAATTAGAAATGAGACAGTAACTCTATCAAGGGGAATTTTCTCAATAACTACGCGCACCTTGCAGGGATGATGGGGGACGTGAGCTAAGAAGCAAGAGATAGGTAATGATCTTTTCAGATTTTGTTTCGAGACTAGCTTTTGCTTAATGCATGCCTACAAAGTCGCAGGAGTGCAGTTGCTGTGCATTTGTATTTAGCTTTCATTTTCTGCTACATAATTAGATTATTTTAACGATTTGTTCGTCAGGAAACAGTAAAGTTTCTGTGATAGCAAAATTTTCATTTAAATGACATGTCCCCTCAACGAGCATATGTTAAGCTATAGGTTTATTTAACGTATGTGTGTCTTTCCTATGCGATGGTTACTGGCGATTGCAGGGCAGCTGTTGTCAGGTTACAGATGGACTTATACGTAGATGGACAGCTATATGTCGATGGACCTATATGTAGATAGATAGCTATATGTCGATGGACCTATATGTAGATAGATGGCTATATGTCGATGGACCTATATGGAGATAGATAGCTATATGTCGATGGACCTATATGTAGATAAATAGCTATATGTCGATGTACCTATATGTAGATAGATAGCTATATGTCGATGGACCTATATGTAGATAAATAGCTACATGTCGATGGACCTATGTGGAATTGAAAGGGCGATGTTTTGGAAATCATATACGTAAAATAAAAGGAGAACTAAAGTAAAAGGGAACATTCTTTCAATAGCACACGTTTCGGAATCTCTGATTCCATCATCAGTGCTGTAAATCAAAGAACTGAAAACGATAATGAACAAATTGCGAAAAAACGACAAGAAACTAATATCACTATACCTACATCAAAAAATGACTATGCCTAACCCTTACAAACTAAAAAAAAATTTCCCCTAAACATTCGAAACCATTTTTTTAGACCTATATGTAAATAGATAGATGAATGTAGATAGGCCTTCTGTGTTTCTATCTCTCGTACCCACTTTGTATCCTTCAGTTTTCCTTTCTTTGCTGTCTTTTCTCCGCCTTTCCTTCTCTTCCTCCCTAACAATTTACTTCAATGCGCAGTACATCCTGTGTGAGGACACACTTTATGCTTGATTCCCCGTATCTACTATACGTAGTAACAACAAATGGTCCCTGCTCTTAGGTCTCTTGAGATTTCCTTTCTTATGTCTAGGGAGTCAAACTCAATTAACAATAACTTCAAAGAAAAGTGTAATTTGATGAAGCTGTATTATTCCGAATCCTGCGTATTTCATTTAACCTGTTCATTTAATTGCTATCCATAAAGAAACGCTAAACACTCGAAAATTAAAGATGCCTTCTCTGTATAGTTCGTACATAAAACGCATTGACACATATGAGTCATGGTAATGTCGAAATGGAATAAATAGGAAAACTAAAAAAGAAAACATTTGAATATGCGTTGTCGCAATTTGTATTCTTCCGAAAATGTTACCATGCTATATTTATCTCATAATCTGTTTGCTGAAATTATACTCTAAGTCAGTAAAAATGTTCCACAGGTTGCAGTTCCGTGCGAAGAATCGTTTGTATTTCCACATGGTAGAGATATACAGCAGTTCTTGGTACAAAATTTCGACCATGTGGAGCAACTTTCTAGCGGTCGTGGAACAGGTGGCCCTAGCAGCACCGCACAGTTACCGCAAGAGTGAAGAAGGGATTCTCTAGCGCGGTCAGCAGAGGCAGAAAAACTCGCTTGCAAAGCAGACATAGGGTGCGCACTACTTCGCTGGAACTGCACTTCTCCGTTAGTGAACTCTGCCGTGAACCTCAAAGAACTGCGTTCAAACTGCCGCCATTTTCAACTGGGTGGATGGAACGTCTAGGAGAAAGTACGGTTTGAAAATAGGGTAGATTTTGTCCTTTCAGGGAGGGCGATCTGAACTCAACAGATAAAATCTACGTGAGATATCAATCATCCTGCAAATCAAAATAAATAGGGACTCGTCTATGGTAAGGTAATTTGCAAACCTGGCCCCCAAGGAGTTGATGGGGGGCGATACTTCACAACTGATTACTAGTATTTGTGATACGATTCACTTACGAATAGGATTGTAATTTCGTAATCGACTTAGTATCACAAATAAGTGTTAAATTCTAATCGAAGAAATGAAATAATCATATATCGATATATATAGTGTGAATGAAGTATCTAATTTGAAACCTATCTTGATGATAGTGACGGTAGATGAATTTAGAATTAATTGTATGACGTGGTAACCACTAGACACGGTTTGAGTTGAACCATAGAGAACCTTGAAGCGTGAAGCAACAGAGATGAACATGAGACGAAGTTCCCTATGGATGTTAAGAAAACGAAATTCACGACTGACGAGGTAGCGTGGATGGCTACATCCACAGGTTTGAAAGGGAACTTGAAAAACAAATCTAGTTATTTTCCATAAAAGTAAATGGCTGCTGGATTGTAACAGAATCCCAAATTTTTTCTTTTGGGTCTCCGAGGAGAGACCGGCCTTCGATCCATGTGAGCGCATGCATGTAAGTGGTCATGCAGGATGCGCATTGAAGTGTTCGACTCGAAAAATTCGTGCTTATCAATGGAGGCCAGCGGTGCAGCACAGCACCGGCCACCCGGGATGCAAAAACCTGTGGTGACTCAGGAGACTTACATGCAGAAGCGTCAGCCGATCCTGAACTCAAGCTCATATTCAAGTATGAGAATCCCGAAGTGAGGCATTCGACGGAAAAACCAAAAATGTAAATATGTAGTGTGCTTCTTCACACTGTATATTGTGTGCGGACATACCTATATGTAATTATGATGCATGCATATGTACGGTCTTCCATTTTCGCCACTCGAGGACTTTTTTGACCGTATGCTGAAGCATTAGTTAGTCTCTAGAGATTTGGCTTTTAAAAGCCCTTTCTTCCTCTGACTCATAATTGGGCATGAAGTATTTACCTGACTTACTTCCACTGCCACTCTGCTCACTCAAAAAATGAATTAAAAAAATATCACACTCCATTAACCTCGAAAATGCCCGAGTGAAAAATTAAACGAAATGAAAAAACTTCATCTGACGGGCATTTTATTGATCAATCAACTGGATTTTCTCCTGTAAAATTTTAACGATGAAAATATAATTAGTTTATTTGCTACCTGACGTTTGGTCAGCATGCTAATATCGATTTTAGATTAGCATAACAAAAACTAGAGTTAATCGGCAGAATGATACTTATCTAATTTTCGGTCTAAAAAGACGTAAATCTAAAAAGGCCCTTTTTCAAGCATGGCGGCCAAGTCTCAATGTTCTAGCGAGCAGGCACGAGGCTGCTCAAAAAGAAATGAAATTCCTCATACACGCAGCGAGATAAACCAAGTATTTCGACAAAAAAAACAATTTTTGAACATTTTTGAAGTTTTATGAGCGTCAAAGCCAGACACTATAAGCACGTTAATCGCTGTCAAATGTAACTGAGAAAAAACATTCGAAGCGTAAACTGCCAGGAATTTAAACTCAAGTTGAAAATACATGTAGTAAGTAAGTGTTTCGGCAATGATCGATTTTAAATTAGTTTTAGACTCCCTTACCCCTGCAAAGATGCTCAAAGAAAGGAAGGATAAAGGCACCATTTTGTAGAAGGCCAAGAAACGCGGAAGCTATGCACGAGGTGTGTTCGATCCCGCACTGGATCTCGTGCGGGTAGAAACAGTAAGTTAAGAAGAAAGGTTAAGAAATAAAAAAAACTGAAGAAGTCAGAGGTACTAAAAAAAAAACAGTAGTGAACCGATAAAAGGCAGTCTTCAACAAAACAAAAAATATTTCATGTGGAGAAAAAAAAAAGGCCCACCGAACTTTCAGCTCAGACTCACACATTTCACCCAGGGGCTATTTCCCATAGATACAGTAATGGTATCCTCCTGAGGGAAGTGTTGGGGCACTTGAAAGATTTTTTTTTTATATTCAGTTACAACACCTCCGCTTGTTAATTATCAGAGTTCTTAGGTAGTTCCTGTAAGATTTTACTGAATCCTTGCCATACTTGTGCGGAATCTTAGCTTTTTTATGCTAACGCTTTCAGTTCGTTGAGATAGATCGTTCATCTGGAAGTCATCTAACTTGTAAGTTTTCTTTTTGATTTTTCCATTGAATTTCAATCCGGGGTTTATTTAGGTTAGGTTAGTACTACGATATTGTTATTTCGTAGCCATTCTTGAATTACCGATGCGGTATACTTGAGACCATTGTCCAGCTGAAACGCAAGTCAGGTCCGAGGTCCAATTTTTTAGAAAATCTTTGCAATTCATCTTCAGAAACTTTACTATATTTTACTTTCACCAAAGTTCTTTCAATCACTTCCTATTGTTCTGTAGCACTAATTGCAAAATCCTTTTCTAGCATTTGTGCTCCAGCCACAGCCACCATGTGTAAAGTTAGGATGGTGATCTGAGAGTTTCAGGTCTATTTTTTCTCTCAATAAGATGGACATCAATAGCTTTATTTTTTTAAGGAGCTTTATTTGGTTTTAACGAAACATAAAATTTACAAAAAATAATCATTGTGCTCCAAATTTATTTGTGCAAACTGTAAAAATAGTGCAAAGATCTTACAGGTATTTTTTGGGAAATCGTGTCTTACAAGGAGCCAGTAACTAGAGTTCGATCTTGCCTCTAAAGTTAATTACTAATTACTCTCTAATCGACATGTGTTCCAGTATCACAACAACTTTTTTGAAGTTTAATTCTTGGTACAAACGGATTAGTTTTAACATTGCTCAACATGGTTCGGGATTTCACGCTAAAAGTTTTTGGAATGCACCCAGACGTTGAAAGATTTTCAGAGGTTCCAGTCATCTTTCATGTTTTCACAATAAGAAAATTTTTCAAACGGACTTGTATGTTCACAGAAATACTTCGATAGCTTGTTTTAAGAGTGTGCGTACACATGATTTCCTGACCTTCTGATCTTCTTTGCCGATGACAGTACGCTTTCTGCGGTCCTTCCGGACCAAAATCCAGCTGTGATTGCGGAGAGTATAAATAATGAACTCCATAAGGTTTCATTGTGGCTTAAAGCTAATAAAATAAGCCTTAATATCTATAAAACAAAATATGTCACATTCACATACAAGAAAAACACATCTCTCCCACGCATGAAAATTGGCGAAGGTGAAATCGAAGAAACCAACTCATGTAAATTTCTGAGGATCATGATAGATAAACATCTGACCTTCAAAGAGCACATCGCTCATATTAGTTCGAAATTATCAAAATCCATCGGAATCCTAAATAAAGTAAAAAATTTCCTGCCTGAATCTGCTTTACGAATGGTCTACCGAACGCCCATTTGACCATACTTGCCATACGGAATAAATCACGGCACGGAACTGATAAAAATAAAACAATTAAATTTTTACCATGCAAAAAAACCATCAGAGTGGTAAAGAACCTAGAATATACTGCTCACACAAATGATTCATTAAAAAATTTATAAATACTTAAACTTTCGGATCTTCACAAAATCTCCATTTCTAATTTCATTACAAAAACATTAACAAATGATGGCGACAATAGCCTAAAACAATTATTAACTGCGCAAACTGGTCATCACGACCATTTAACCCGAAATAGAAGTAAATTCATGCTTCTTTATTATTCGAAAGCCCGGTCGCAACACAGTATCCTCTTTGCTGGAACTAAAACTTGGAACTCAATCCCTGAGGAGATCCGTGAAAGTAATTCCCACAAAGTATTAAAAAGAAATCTTGAGTCTCACATCCTATCAGAATACTAGTCGTGTAAGATCATCAAGTCAAATCATGCCTCCTACATGTCTGATCCTAATAATGTTACTTGCCACGGGTAATTTCGCCGATCTTCAGTCTGCTCTTAAATCGCTTATCAAATATACTTTTAAACATAGTCCATATGACCTATATTGTAAAATGAAGCATCTAATGTCGAATTAATTATCTCATTGATCAGTCAAATGCGAAACTAGGTTAGGTGAATTAGGTTAAACTTCATTGTACACCTTTGAATAACGTGATGGTAGGATGCCCTAGAAATCGCTGAACTTGTTCGGGCCCACAGGTAGCTATACGTAAATTTGACCATTGTACTAGACTTTAGAAACATTCTACCTCTGTAACACCTGTGGTACATAAATTGTTTGAATTGTTCAAAATTGTCTTAATTGTTTCTGCTACCTCCCTTTGTTTCGACATCTCGTAGCGCATTCAGACAGACTACGTATAAAACTAACCCTAAGATGTTCATATTTTCTGCCTTCGCCTCCTATTTGGGTTGTGTGATAGCAGTGAAGTAGCGAACTTTACAAGAAACATTGAAATTGAGGGGCATGAACCACACTTCCAATTTTTCTGAGTAATTCTTTTTAGAATTTCCTTAAATCTTCCAATGCATTCTTCAATCATGAATCCATTCGGAAGATCTCGTTTCTTCGAGTTTTTTGTGCGTTAGAAACAAGAATGATCTGCTAATATTACTAATAAGTACCAGAGCTTACTCTCTGCACTGGAAAATTGACTGCCTCCAACCTACTGGCCCACAAGCGTAAGTAATATTTAACCCAATTTTTCCTTCGAGATGCACTGACCACTGGAGGCGCAATGGGCTGCGGTGGGACATAAATGAATACTCATACACCCGAAATTTTTCGTAAAATTTACGACAAACTGAAACGAAAATTCTAAGATGTCTGTCTTGAAATGCATAGAATCAAAATTATTAACGAAAGTTAATAAAACTATTAAAAAAGTATATACATTTATGTGTAAATAAGGATGGAAAGAATTATTCTTACAATTCAAAACTAATTCAGTCATTATTCAATTATTTCAACCATACCTATCATCATTCTTACAGCCTCCGATCGATGTATTTACTTTTTTGTCAATGATTTGCTGGCTTCTTTAGTAATGTATCCCATTTACTTATGCATATCTTTTTAAGCCCTTGGTGCATTTTAGAGATCATGATGAAATTTGAGCTTTCAAATAACGCCACAATTTTCCAAATTTTCTGAACGAATTCAGTGCGGCGAATTTCTTGTCCATTCTAATAGTTTTACATAGTTTATTGTGATTACTTTTTGGTCCTTTGTAGCTTTCGTTGTATGCTTAGGACCGTTATCTTGCTGAAAGATCCAGTCTACAGGGAGTTTTCCTACTGAAGGCTGGATGTTAGTGTTCAAAACATCTTGGTATGGTTCTGCATTAATTCTACCACATATTGTGTACATTTTGCTAGTTCCATTCGTATAAAAAACATCCTCAGACCATGATGTTACCTCGATGTCAAACTGTTCTGTATGAATTACGTTTGGTGCAAATGCGGCACCGTCTTTCTTCCACACACGATTTCTTGATTTGCGATTAGATAATATAATTTGGCATCATTTGTCGATAGAAAATTTCCTCAGAAAATTTCGGATTTAGCCGCATTTTCACGAGTAAATTTAATTCGTATATCTTTATGTCAGTTCAATAACAATGACGTTTTAATTGGAAAGCGCAATTTCAGTTTATATCGATGGAGTTCACTCCTTTTAGAGTGTAGTAAAACGCTTGTGCTTGATTCAAACAAATTTTCTTCCCCTTTTTATCGAGTGAACATTGGATTGTTTTTAAACTTTTCGGCACGTTACCTTCAAAGATCTTGGAGATCTTTTCTGGGGTGCTCCTGATCTACTACGGTTTTTTACAGTTCCCTGACTCTCATACCTAGAAACAGCTGAGGCAACGGTCGGGAACGGAATTTTAAGCTTTTTGATACCTTCCAGTGAGTCTTACCTGGTTCCCATTTTTCAATTATCATTTCTTACACTGAATTTGAAAATTCTTTGCATTTAACCCTGATTGTACCGATATGTGTGATGGCGCAGTATCGACTCATGACGGAATTATTTAGAAACTGCACATATCAGTTACTGAGCGTATCATAGGAAAAATTTAAAAAGTTAGGTAAACACTATCGGTAAATTGTAACTCATGATTTTTAAGGCCTGAAACCTATGTTAGACGCATAGCTTCTCAATTTTATACATATTTAATCGTACACTCTTTCTTCATGCGCCAAATTTTCTTGATTGGTCTTGCATATTATTTGGCCTTTATGCATAGCAATACGAACACGTTGCCAATTAGTTTCGGTTCAGTTTGTTAGAAACTGGTAAAAAACTTCTAGGCGTACGAATATTTGTTTCCTCTATCAGTATGCAGAAATAAACATGGCCCGTTCATACTTCTCATCACACCAGTACACAATATAGTATTGAACGTCATAAAATGTGTCAAGGAATAGTAGCACATCATACTATGTGGGGAAGTGAGATTCATGGAAATCAGCAGTAAGAAGAGTAAATGAAGGGAAAAGAAATCGAGGGAAAATTCCTCAAATCGCAAAACAGCAAAGTCTGTATGTTCTGTGACACGAATTTTTCGGTATGAAGGGATTTTCAGAATTTCCCTGAATTAGTGAACTTTAGAGCACCATGAAGAAACGAAAATTTTTTTCAAGTGCCCTAAATATTTTCGAGACGTGTCATCAGGCGACCAGTTAGTTTTTTTGACGCAAGTCGACCAAACAACGACAAGAAATATAAACCGGAAGTCTGCTTAATTGAAATACCAGCATTTTCTCGATTCCTTCAGACCCTGCTCATCGCAACAGGAAACAATGCGATTGCCCCGAGAATTTGAAATATTTATTTTGCTGTGGCCTCGAGACTGCGAAATGACCTCAGCAGAATAGTCTGCGAGGCCAGTAGTGTTTATTTGGCGCGTCAAGAGAATGGCGACATAAAACTTCAACAATTGGCCTTACTTCTCGAAGAAAAATGTTCAAATGATCTGGTTGAGCTGGCATCAAATCTTCAGGAATTTTCAAAGTATCTGCTCGGCTCGAACAGTATTAGAAGACCAGTCATGCAGCTTTAACGTAGGGAGGGAAAGAAGGTCGAGGCAAAGCAAGTGAAGTTGATTCCAAATGTAAAGGAAAAATAACACAACTTGTCGAACACCAAACAAATCAAACATGGATGATTTTAGGTAAGTTACTATTATCTCACAACAACTGCGTCATTTAATTCAACTTCGAACAGTTCTAGGCACAAAAGTATACATTTGTAATTTTTTCAGCCTATACAGGATTCAAAGATTAGATTAGATTATAGGTCACTTTAAGCCTCCCTAATCGTTACAAAAAGAGCGTATCGAAGAGAGGAAGGAGGAAGGTACCATTTAGCATGGATATTAGGGAATGCGGAATCTATGCAGAAGGGACATAGAAACAGTTAGTTGAGAAAGAAGTTCATGAAACACGATAAAAGTTGAAGAAGAAAGTAGTAGGTGCTGAAAAACAGGACAGCAGTGAACCGAAACAGGTGGTCCTCAACGTAGCAAAAATCTTTTACTACAACAAAAAAAAGGCCTACCTAACTCTCAGCACGGGCCCTCACATATTTTCCCCCTGGGAGGGCTAATTCCCATAGATACAATAGTTGTATTCCCCTGAGGGGATACAGGATTCGAACTAGGAGGCTAACGCCATTTCAGACTTCACGGAGTCCGAGTTCCTATAGAAACGCGACGACTCGTGGTTTTGCACTAAAAAACTAGCATCACTTGAACACGTTGGCAGTGGAAAAACTGGCTTCAGCTGCAAAAATATCTAATTTTTGAAGCTAATTAAATCACCAAGCGTTAAAAAATGACCCACTCCCTGAATTCTTTCGCTTACCATTGATCGAGTAAGAAAATCATCCAAGTTCATTTCGTGACCGCCTAAATTTCACCGTGCAAAGAGGAACTCAGCGCAACAGCTCCAGCCTCTGGAGTTGTTTGCGCCATTTTTGCGCGACACTAATTGTATTTTTAACGCCCATTTTGCGAAAAATTTTGTTCCTACAGAACTATTGCTTTTCAATGGATTATAGAATCTCCAATCAAGAGATCAGACACTTGAGATTGTAAGTTAGAGAATCTCAAACCAAATGAAAAGTGTCCACAACAGGTGAAGAAGAAAGGCAACATTTAGTGAGGAATTAAGGGAACGGGGGATCAATACACAAAGTGCGTCTACAAAACACATTGCGCATAAAAACAGCAAGGTCGAAAGAAGTTTATGAAACGAGAGAGAGAAGTTGAAGAAGAATGTAATATGTACTGAATAGAAGATAATAGTGCACCGAAAAGTTGGTTTGTAACTAAACCAAACCTTTTTCTACTACAGTAAAAAATGTTAACATAATCTTCAGCTCGGGACCTGACATCTTCCCTCTTGAAGCACTAATTCCAACATTACAATAATTGTATCCGTCATGAAAGACAAGGACTCTACATGTTTAATGATTAACTTGTACAACAACTATTAGTCATCACTTAGAGAATAGTCAACATATACTTTTGCACATTAACTTTAACAAGTTTGCACAGAATACTTAACTTGACCATCATAAGAATAGTTTATTCTAGACAATGTCATAATGGGATAGTGTGAGCATGTACTCACTACTTTAACCTTTCATGACAAGTGAAGCTTGTTATAATACTATATACATGAAGAATCATACCGTATAATTTTGTGCTCTATGGTATTTTACCCCTTGAATACCCTTCTACAAAACATTCATGAACTAATAAGTAAATACATTTACAAAGCTAAGGACCATACCATGAGAAATGAGTTTACTTCAGTTGGCAGCTCCAGGAAATGAGCTTCGCATAGTCAGCCTCAGGGTTGCAGAGTCGGAGTCAGGAGTCGGAGTCGCCGGAGTCGTATGTTTTAGTGTGCAGTCGGAGTCGTTCATTTGGATGTGGCGGAGTCGAGGTCGGAGTCGCTTTTTTTGATGCATTCGATTCTAATTTTTGCTAAAAGCTATTTAAAAAAGTTCAAAACCGAAAGTAAACAAAACAGAGTAAAATACTTTACTGAAAAGTTTAAAAACATGCAATGTTATTGTCGATTATTTTGTTCAAAGTATGAAACACTGTATACTACATTATCCTGTCATTAATATCTTGCCATTGTGGGTTCGTATACAAACTTATATGATACACACAAGTATAAAATATAATTCTATTCTGGGCTGATAATGCACATTTTCCAGTTGAAAAGCAGGAATTAGTCATCGAAAGTATCACAAATCCATTCAGTTTATTTATGTCTCGTTCATTTCCTCTTCAACAAATAAAGAGGAAGTAGAAACTAGCAATAAATGCGTTGCATGTTACTTGCAGGGCAGCTCAGCTGATGCAATACACTTTACTCACATACAGAGTGGAAACTTTGTACGCTCTCACTGTGTCTATACTCTATACCAGAGGCTCCCTATAGCGATATTTTCTTGTGTTAATGTTATGCTATGATGTTTTGATTGATAATGACTAGTCATTGCAGAAACCTAAAGTTATGTTGTGATCATAAAGATTTCTAGTCGTTAGGTGATTGTACATTTATAATGACTAGTCTGCGCCAAAACCTAAAGCTATGTTCTGATACCTAAAGACTTCTAGTCTTCAGATTATGTTATCACTGTTGATAATGGAGTTTAATTAACTTAACCTAACGTTGATAACTCGAATATTACTTGATTTTTCCAGCAATACGTAGTTCTTATGTACTTCATATTGATCTCCTTGTTTTGTTTACTTCCTAGTCTTTGGGTCAAGTTAACATGTATTAATAATCGTCAAGTTAACGTGTCTTTCAAAGAAGTGACATTTCCCTCTTGAAATCGCTGGTTGCTAACAAGCTGTTAATAATTTGTAAACCTGATAAGGGGAGAGGGGTTGTGTTAATTGATCGCCAAAAATATCAAGAAAGCATGCTTCACTTAATATCAGATACCTCTAAATTTGTTTCGATTACCGAACCAATTAATAAAATAACACTGAGGGTTAAAGACAAAATGAATAATTTTTTACGTGGCTTAAAAGAGTTGACTAATTCACCATTAGAAAATCTGTCAAATTTGCATGTGTCAGGTTCTTCTCCGGCGGTACTGTACGGTCTACCAAAAATTCACAAATCTGATTTCTGCTCAAAATTTCAATTTAGGCCGATTGTAGCAGCTTATAATAGTCCGAGTTATAAAGTGAGTAAACTCCTCGTACCTGTCCTCAATAATCGAACTTCAAACCAGTATATAGTCGACAACGCCTTCAAATTTAGCGAAAACGTTAGAAGCATTTCAAATGTAAAAAATTTAACCAAGGCTTCATTTGATGTTGAATCTCTTTACACTAATATATTCCTCTTCAGGAAACTGTTAACATTTGTCTAGGGGCTTAACTCGCAAAATGTTCAGTACACTACTGAAATTATCTGTAACGCACTCTTTCTTTTTATTTGCAGGCAAACTTTACAAACAAATATACGGGCTAGCAATGGGGCTTCCGTTGGCTCCGTCCCTTGCCAACCTCATCATCCTTTTCATTTTGATCTTCTGTCCACTCCCATCATTTCTGTAAGCATACGCAAGTGTGGAGATTTTTCCATTGTGTTTTCATAATTTTTACAATAGAAATAGTATCTGCTTTTCGGCATTATCTAGTTAATTACTATTTCATAAATAAATTTTTTAAGATAATCACCATTGGGTATGAGAAAATTTAAAAATATAATGTAAACGAGATGCAGTTACAATAATTACACAATACCAGCAAAAACCTCACTTAATCACAAACATGTTGTAACTGAGAGCAATGCACTGCCTCAGCTGCGATGATTGTTGCATTTTCTACGATTTCTCGCAGAAAACGCACCAAATTGCACCATAAATGCAAAATAAATTGGAAATGAGTGTTTTTAAAATAATAAAGTGTTAAATAGTTAAAAGTGAAGATACAGAAAATAAAAGGCTGTGTAAATCGCGCCTACCTCATCTACAAATATTTTAGCATTTTCCCTATTTCGAGCATAATAATTATATCGACCATTATAATTTCCCTGAATATCGTTAGTCACATAAAGAAATTGTTGATGCTGACCTACACTTATCAGAGTAGGCACTGCCTACCTTGCCTGCTCGGAGGGCACGTGTAAAATACATATATAATAAACCATGAGTTCTTACACAATGTTTCCAATTTAAATGTCATTTGCAAAAAGAACATAAAATATAGACAGACTCTAAAACCTGCAAACAGTGAGAAATAAAACATTTATACGAAAAATTGTGAATAAATAGAGTCGGCGTCGCCAAATTCTGAAATGGTGGAGTTGGAGTCGAAAATCTATTCCTCCGACCTCGCAATCCCGGTGAGCCTTCAGCAGTTGTCGCGACCCTCCTCTACAGCCTGGCATATCAAGCGCACCAACTGACCTTCAACGCTGGTGTTACCATTTACATCCACCAAGCGATCGACTTGATGTATGAAGAATTACTGGCTCGCTTAGAGGCAGATCTATGCTGCCTGCCCACTAAGTAACGCAGCCTCATTAATAAAAATGCATTCCGATACTGCGTTACGAGTCATTAGTACTGATTCTACATTAATGAGAATTTCAATTTCTTCAAGTAACACTTTTCTCTTATCATCATGAACAAGAATTTCTGTGCAATAGCGAAACTTAAAAAACACACCATTTTGAGAACTCAATTTCACAAATGAAGAATCGAATAAATACTCAGATGAGAAATTAGTTCACGCTATGAGAAAAATAATTTTCGAACTCTTGCGACCGAACTCGTTCGCGTTTCTTCTTCTCTGATCTTACCATCCAATAAGTTAAAGCCAACGCATATACAGATTCTCTTGTAATTGCGCATAAAAACTTTTTATGAAAAGCCATAGCTAAAATTTAAAATCCATACTAGGATAAGGAACAACCGATACATATTCCTTGTACTAGATGGGGGTTGAGTTACAGAAGTAAAGTTGCTAACGTATTGTACCGCGATGTATTATGTGTTTCAGTACTTTTTAAATGAACCGTTTTCCGTTCCCTCTAAAATATTTTTCACAGGCAAGTAAATGCACGTAAGCAAGAACAGTCAAATGATTCATGTTAAGTCAAGCATTTTTCGTGAAAGTCATTCATGTTTCACTGGCGGGTTGACGTAGTCAATAATTAGAAATTAGATTAGATTAGATTATTAGTTAGTTTAAGCCTCCCAATCCGCTACAAAGGCGATCCAAAGAGAGGAAGAAGGAAGACAACAATTAGAATGGAGTTAAGGGAATGCGGAATCTCTGCAGAAAGGGCATAGAAACAGTAAGTTGAGAAAGAAGATTATGAAAGAAGATCAAAGTCGAAAAAGAAAGTAAGAGGTGCTGAAAACAGGACAGCAGTGAACAGAACAGCTTGATGTTTCAATTCTTTTGCAAGACGTGTAGGAGCAATAATACTCGCAAATTTCAATCCATTGCACAATTTTTCAAGACTTCATTCAAAACTGGAAAAAAAACTGTGGCTATAATTCTGGCAGGCTCAGTCATTTTTTTCAATTTTGCTTATTTAAATAAATAAATAAATTAATTTCACTTGAATACATATGCGCTTAGCTGCAATTTGGCATGTTTTAAGTGTAATTTTAAGGGAAAAATATCACTGATTCTTTCTTTGGCCGTCAGTTGAGGACTTTTCGCTATTTCCGTGAGAAAACAACAAAAAGCCTAGCACACCAAAAAAAAAACACAACTCAGAAACGAACTCATGAACTCTTATATCGAAAGTAAAGGGTTCGACCAGATTTTCAAGAGAATTGAAATTTCTAAAGCAACCAAAAAGAACGCAAAAGAGGGTCGTCCTAAACAAGTGGTACGTGGGAGAAAGGAGATTCTAAAGGTCGAGAAGGATACTGGTCAGGTATGCTAATGACGCTCCTCACGCTTCAACTGAGACATTCTAGCTGGGTGGGCTGACCCCAACAATGAGTCTCGCATGCAGCAAAGCTGGGAGAGGTCTTAAGAGAGGTAGTCAGAAATTCAGTCTTCCTAATCACAACGAAGATATTCAAAGAAAGGAAGGATAAGGGCATCATTTATTGTAGATGTGAGGGAACGCGGGATCCATGCACATCGTGTATAAATACAGTAAGTTGAGAAAGATCACGAAACAAGATAAAGTTGAAGAATGTAGTAGTAGGTGAAAAACAGGACAACAGTGAAATGAAATGAGGTGCTGCGAAACCAAAATATAAACCTGTTTTATTTCAACAAAATGAAGACCTACCTAACCATTAGCTCGGGACCTAACATATTCCTACTAGGAGCGCAAATTCGCCAATATAATTCCCGTAGATACAATATTAGTATAACTCTACGATCCATCTCGATATCTTTCCAGGAGAACAACGGGTAGTTCCCGAACATGCGCTGACATGCACAGTCACTATCAGCATAGTCTCGAGGAAGCTCAGGAACCTGAGAACGCGCCATCAATGAGCAAGTTTGTGAACGCTCTTGTGTGTTTCTTGGTGGCCCCTCCTCGCAAGTACTTGGCGTCAGTGACAGGCATTTGTACTTCTGTTCAGTTCTCCTACCTCTGAGTCGAAGTAGTCGCAAACTTTGAACTAAGGAACTGATTTTTTTGTGCTGCTGATGAGATAGAAGGACGCGTGAGGAGTACTTCTATTTGCTAGGTAAATCAGTAATGTTTGTGAACAGAAAAAATGCCACATGTTCTCTAATGTGATACCACAACGGCAACAGTGCAGCTGATCTTTGTAAGATACGTGATTTGATTCAGGTTTGGCCCTGATCAAGTCCATATTTGAGTATTGGGAATGGTATTACACTCAAAATACGGTCATAAATTTATTGAAAATTTTAGGAAGGATTTTCTGACAGCCAGTATTGTGCCATAAAAAGTCCCTATTTAGATTTGGCAAAGTTTATTTAAACAGACTATCAGCTGTTCCTCCTGTGTAGATATAAGTTTGATTAGATAAGTTAATGGAAAATTTAGGTTATAAGAAAGTTAAAGCCTCCCTGACTACGACAAAGGCATTCCAAAGAGAATCTGAAACCATTCAGTCTCTTTGCGAAACGCAGGATCTATGCACACGGTGTTTTTCCACATAAGACATACAGCGGATGAAAACAGTGTCTCGAAATTACGTTTATAAAACGAGATAAAAGTTGAAGAGAAAGTTATTGGTGCTGAGAAGTGAAATAGCATTGAACCGAAACAAGATAGTCCGTAGCAAAATAAAAATCTTATTCTAATTTAACAAAAGGAAAACATAAGTCTACGCTTGGAGATGTTAATATAAGTTATCTGGAGCTAATTAACAACAGGAAATACGAGATGTCTCTCTCTATGAATGAGAGATTTTTCCGAAGACAAGTGTTTCATTGTTATCCTTGTTGTTATATGAAGGTTATTCTCCTGTTGGCCACTTGAATGTGATCTGCTCGTTTGTTCGGTCGCTGCCGCTAAAATGCTCATCAATGCTTTTCTTCCGTGTCCATGATTGGCCAGATCATTGCTTGGACGACGATTGATTTCGGCTGATTACAACATAAAATGTGCTGGTATATGAGCGAAAATTGACAAGCTTTACGAATTAGTTTGTGGTGTGACCTTTCTTGTGAACTGTGTGAAATTATTCTACTCTTTGGCGAACGAACATGTTACGTTTGTGGTTTCAACTGATCTAATAGCTGGTTCTTCGAGCTATTCTGAGACGCATCTTTTTTCTGCCCATCACTTCCACGCTTTTGTTTTCTTTCTTCACGATGTTTTATTTTTGGATCTAATGCGCTTAGTGTTGTTGGATTTCTGTGGATATTTTTAGGCATGACGCGGAACGAGGATATTCCACTATGAAAAAGGGAAAAATGCATCACTGATGATGGCTATCTCCTGTTCCCAAATCTCAACGGGCTACCAGATTCAGTTAAAATAGTGGCTCCTCCGCCTATACGCCTCATTCTCCCAACACAGAGCTGAGCCGATTACCTTCCTCGACGGGCTAAAGCCGAACAATCCTCTCGGGAAAACGTTCCCAGGAACTCCTGCAGTTTGCTATGTAGTTCCCCAGGGAAGCAAATAAAAAATGCCCTTTTAATGCACTTATAAAATGGTTTAAGCAAAATTAGAAATAATGACTCGAAGCTTTAGGCAGAAATTTGCTGGAGATGAACAAAAAGACAACAAATAAAAATTAGACTCGCAACTTTTACGTAATTAAGCTTGGCGTTGCAATGAAACGCAGTTCTTTAATGACCACAAGGCGCGAAGTTGAGATGAAGGCCATCGGCGGGACAATGGAGCGACAGACCCTGAAGAAGGTCTGGACTTCAATAAATTGCACCGCACTCTCGGGATCTGCGCCTCCACAACTTTTGCAACTCGCGACTCCTGTTTGACCATCGAGAGGAACTTTTCTTCATGAACCCTTCCTGCTGGCTCACACTTTCTTGCTCGCCGGAGAAAAGTCTGCGCTAGTAAACTTGGAAGACTTAGAGCTCTGTAACTAAGAGTTAAAATTTAGAAAATTTCGAAGACGAATCTAAAACACGCGCCTTCAACAAATATTTGACAGCTCGACACGAATGGAAACCGTTAATTTCAGAATTAGAAAACTTCCACACAAATATGTCCGACTTGATTTCTTGTTTTTCATGTCCTTTGCTCCAAATGGATTTCATGCTTGGATTTCATGTTCTTTCAGTACTGAAGAGAGTCCTGTCAACAAAGCAGTCTTGAAATGAAGAATATTAGTTTTCGTATCGTTCATATTTTGCCTTTTTGAGAAATAGAAGACCAGAGAAACCCAGAAAATTTTATTTAAATGTGTCGGACATCTCGACCTCTTCACATCTCACATACACTGTACATTCTCTGCTAAGACGAAGATTTGTTCTTCATTATGTCTATACAGTTAAAAAGTCTTATTAAACGTATATTGTTTCTCGAAAGATTTAACAATCACAGAGCGTTAGAATTTCCCGAACCAGATCTCGAGGGTAGACCATCACTCACTAGTGTACATGACCTGTCAAAAATGACAGGATTCGGTAGTTTCCTTAATAAGTCTCAAGATTTGAATGACAAACAAATAAATCCATCGTAATTAAACCCGTGATTAAAATATTCATGCACTTCCGCACTGGTGAAATTCGAATCTCAGATACGGTCATTACGCATCCTTAAGAACGTCACAGACACACGCACGTGCCAAGCAAGCAACAACTGTGTATTATTATTCAACTAGTGTGCACGGCCAGTCAAAAATAACGGGATTCAAAACTGCTCTTGAAGAAATTGTTCAGATGTGGATGACAAACCAAGATTTCCATCCTAACAGTACCCGTGATAAAAAATATTCTTGTACTTCTGCACTGGTGAAAATCGACAGATACGGTCTTTATAACTATCCTTATAAGCCTGACTAAGAAACGGACTCCAAACAAATGAGCCAAGGGTATTATTAGGTGGTAGCCTTGCTACCTGGAAATTCCACAGACAATTCTGCTGGAAATTCCACAGACAATGTCATCGTTAATTAGCTAGGTGGCCCCGTGAAAAAATTCCGTCAACATTACCTAACCTATGCTAATCCAACCTATCCTAACCCAACATATCCTAACCTTTCCTATCCTAACCGAACCTATCCTGATAAAATGCAATGCATGTAAAGGCAATCTTTTAATGTTACACTGAGGAATTCGGTATCCATGATACTGCAAACTCAGGCGAAAGCGGACTGACTAAGCAACTGAGGAAGGATCAAGCTGCCTGATTTCTTCTCTTTGTTCCTGAGATAGCGCTGCTCTAGCTCTTCTTTTGCGTTCTCTGTCAAGTCTTCTTCTTTTCTGAAACGTTTCTATTTTATTTAGTTTGAAAATTTGCACACATTTAAGATGAACTTAAATTTCTGAATGTTTCTAACCGCAAACCTTTGAAATTTAAATGTAAACAGTATCCATTACACCAAACAAATAAATATACATCCTGTTTCTTAAGAAACGGACACAAAGCAAATATATAAATAAATATAAAAATAAACACACGAACGGGTATTATTAGTTTAGATGATAATTATTTGGAAATAAATTTTCGAAAAGAATTGCTAAATCTTATCCCTCGCGTTATAAGCTGCATTTTCTCAACAGTGGACTCAATTTACACGCAATATTTTTTTTAACTTACAAAAAAATGTGAACAGATGACAGATTTTAATATCATTTGAATGGGATCTATGATACCAACCAAACAGGCAGATTTCCATTGCAATAACATGAGAAATTACGCAGAGAAATATATATAAATTATTTATAAATTTAAGAAGACACCTGGCGTTTCACTATTTGAGTACGATACCCTGGAGTCGTGCTTGAGCTTACTAACAAAGCAGCGTTTGAGTACATCCTGTGAGGGAGTCACGATGTGCTCATCGCTGTGAGGAGATGGCTTAAATCTGCACTGCTCACGTTCATAAACTTAGCAAGCAGTGAATCAATTTGCTCAAAAAAGAAAACAAAAGGAGAAATTGTTTCAAAAAATTATTTAAAACGAGACTAGATTATGTTAATTTTAGTCTCTCCACCCAAAACAAACATGTCCCAAAAGAAGGATGGATAAGGCACCATCTAGAATGGTGTCAAGGGAACGTGGAATCAGTGCACAAGGTGTGCTCCCACACAAGATCCCGATCCCCTGTGCATAGAAACAGGAAGTTTGGAAGTAAGTTAATAAAGCCGGATGAAAGCTGAAGAGAAAATAATAGGTGCTGAAAAACAGAACAGCTGTGAACCGAAAAATAGATAGATAGTCAGTAATAAAACAAAACACCTTTTGTTTAAATAAAATGGCACACTTAGCCCCCAGATCGGGACCTAACATTTCCCTCCTTAGAGCGCAGATTCCCATCAACCCAATATTTGCATCTCTCTGAGGAGGATTCAGAATAATGACGCCGTTTAGACACTTGGTTAAATATAAAATTAAAATAATGAATAACTTCAACAGTGAATATAACTGAAGAACTGCATCATTAGTAGCACCACAAGACTTCTTAACTTGTAAAGCGCTGCGGGCTAAACTGAAGTTCTGCATCAATAATTAGTAGCATCACAAGACTTCTTGACACGTAAAGTGCTGCGGGCTAAACTCAAGTTCTGCATCAATAATTAGTAGCATCACAAGACTTCTTGACACGTAAAGCGCTGCGGGCTAAACTCAAGTTCTGCATCAATAATTAGTAGCATCACAAGACTTCTTAACACGTAAAGTGCTGCGGGCTAAACTGAAGTTCTGCATCAATAATTAGTAGCATCACAAGACTTCTTAACACGTAAAGCGCTGCGGGCTAAACTCAAGTTCTGCATCAATAATTAGTAGCATCACAAGACTTCTTAACACGTAAAGCGCTGCGGGCTAAACTCAAGTTCAATGTTCACCTCAAATTATGGATAATTTTAGAGATCAATAATTTTGAAAATAACGAACATCAAATAGATGGTGCCCTCATTTTGTTTTCAAAAAGTATTTATGAAAATTAGGTTTGTGACTGCTGGTTGTTCAGCAGCATCATGAAAATCCGCTCAGTGACCACCGGTGGGTCACGTTGCACTCAAAGTGTTAATTTAAATTGCTGATTTTTTATAAGTTGCCATTTTTTACATCTAAAATTAATGTTCTTTTTTGACGAAGTCCATAAAATACGAAATCTAATTTAATACACGGAAAGACTAAATCAATTGTCAATTTCAGCCTTATGAAAACTATATTGGATATTACACGTAACTGTATGTATGTGATTTTTCAATTCTATTTCTTAGCTTCAGGGTAATTTTAATATATTTCTAATTTTGCTTTCGTGCTAGATAATTTTATGCTGTATTTCATTTTCAAACGTTTTATATCATGTACAAAAAACCATGTACTTGTGTCAGAGAAAGTTTAAAAAAGTAGCACTCACAAGCCGGAACATAAATTTCTCGAATGCCATTGCTTACGAGCATGAAAATGCACTTGACAATAAAACCTATCTAAATAAAGATAGTCTTAGCAGCCACCTCGTCTGCGCAAAAAAGTCATATCATATCGTGGTTCATGCCTGAATTCTTTTTTGTTAAAAAATTAGGCGCGCGTGTTCGAACATTCGACGTTTCGAGTGTCATAAGAAATAAACTTTTGTAAACTGCAGTGGAAGATGAGCCCCGACAAACAATCAGAATATTGTTCAAAAGACTTGAGGCAGGTTGGTCTGCTGTTCAGGAGTATCTGAAAAATATTAGAAAGGTGTTTGGGTTCCTCATGAACTCGCTCCAAACAGCAAAGCAATGCGAGCAAGTATCGAAATTGCCTTCTTTAAATTTAAAAAACCATCTATGGCAGTTTCTGACACTCGCACCCTCTGGATAGACAGCGTCTATGTTTTTCACTGCTGTTGTTAGATTGCAACCTTTCTGGAATTCATACCACATGCTATGACGCATATGATACACATTGAACTTTTCTCTCTTCCACGGGCTATAGATATGTTTGAAATATCAACTTGAGATGAATCAATGATTGATTGATTTTAAGAAAGTTTTAGCCTCCGTTTACCACAACAAAAATGTTCAAAGAGAGGAAGGATGAAAGCCCCATTTAGTATGGAGTTAAGGGAATTCGGAATCTACACGCAAGGTGTATAAACACAGAAAGCTAAGAAAGAAGTTCATGAAATAAGATGAAAGTTGAAGAAGAGAGTAGTGAGTACTGAAAAACAGGACAGCAGTGAACCGAAAAAAAGCTGGTCCATATCAAAACCAAAAACCTATTCCATTTCAAGAAAAAGAAGGCCTACCTAAAATTTAGCTCGAGATGAATCAAATAAATGTGAAGTTAAACTGAACAACTAAAATCTGATCTAACGTTGAAAGTAACAGTTTGGACTTCTTCACAAGTTCTGAAGTTTGGTTAGAAGAAAGAGGACAGAACATTCCGGTCCCCCTTACGTGTGAGAACAAAACGTCATGCCTAGTTTACGTCATCTGTTTTTTAAAACATTGTAACTCTGGTGAGCTCATTTAAAATGTTACGCGTTAGACTGAAATGCAATAATGAACTAACTCAATGCGGCTAGCAGCGGGAATATAAGCCATCGTAGTATTTTAGCGGTCAAATCTCGATGCAACATTTTTTCATGAAAACATAATTCAGCACTATTTGCTCTAAACGAAAATGACAAATGTGTGAAGCATAAATATACGTTATGTATATACTAGCGAAGAAGTCAATAGTTGGAAATTTATGCCGGAGGAAAATTGCACATGTCATTTCAATACGTCACTCTGCAAAATTTCTGATCTGCAAAAAGCGTACACGCGGTATTTCACGAGAGTCAAGAGTACGAATTTATCAGAATAACGCACGCACAGACTACCCGGCTGCAGAGTAGACTTAATTTATTGTGAACTTCGTCAGTGACCCGTAAATCTCAACTATCGAAGGCGGCTACCCAGTGAGAGCTATAAATTTCCGGAGAGTGCGGAGGACCCGTACCAAAACAAAGGCTTTAAGTAAATCGAAGGATACCTGGCTTGGATTGATGCCACGAAGATACGACCAACTCTTCCATGGAGGAGTACAAACACAATGCAGTCTTTATCTTATACTAGGATTTCAAAATTTACCGAGAAAAATTATTTAAAATATTGACCAGACCAAAACTATTGCAAGTGCGTCCTCCATGCAGTCGCGGAGAAGTAGAGTCAAAAGACTAAAAGCCTCGAAAAAGGCCGCTTTTGAAGTTGGTGCCCAGAGTGAGCTTTGAGCTGCCACAGCGCGGACTGCCAAGCGCCACTATAAAATGCTCGTCAACTGAGCTGGCTAATGCTGCCACTTGGGAGCAGCCTCAGCGCAGGCCACCTCCATATAAATTTATTATTCCGGTCACTATAGTATCAGAAAAATATCAAAAAAATACTCTGTTACAAGATGCGTAGCGTCATCCTGTTTGAATTTCCATTGAAGCAAACCCTGAGGGATCAAAAGCGCTCTTCTTAATAAAGCTAAATAGTGCAGAACCAAAGCTCATATTAGAACTTTGCTTCAATTACAGTTGATGCCTGTCCCAAAAATTCATAAAATGAACTTTAAAAAGTAAAGGCCTAACGAAAAGGCCGTTGTGTAACATTTCAAATGACTATATTAATTTTATGCGGCATGTTTTGCAAAGTTCACCTTCATTCACCAATGTCAGTGATTGAGTGTTTTGGAGCAGCTATTTTTTTCACAAAATTGGCTGATAATTTTGTATACGTTTAAATTTTATAATTCGATCAAAATATCTTCTTCTCCATCAATGAAGATTAAAAAAATTGCTCTCCCCTCTGGCATAACAAATAGGGTATCATCAGCGAACACGTGGGAGACAGTTTCGAACGAACTGTCAAAGAATGTTATTTTAATATCACAACACTAATTAGAAACGAAAAGAAGTTCTTACAAGGAAAACTCATTTTGGAGACCAAATACCTCAATGCCTTCAAGCCAAAGGGTCTCAATACAATAGACACAGTTATGATTAGCGTGAACGATGACTTGAAAAAGTATAGATTTTGAGCAAAAAACTTCTAGTACACGCGTAAGTAATTGTTTAAACATAATTCACCACTGATTTTACATTGAAGGAAATTAAAGAAATAAATTTAGTAATCCTCTTGTTTTTAATTAGAGCGTGTTCAGTTTCAACGCTAAATCAAAAGATGAGGTTCTCTCTTTAACATCGATTTGCTGCGGTGAAGCTTCGTCTGATAGACGTACAGAACAGCGTTGATGAAATTTTAAATTCTTTTTGGTACTAGTTTTCAATAATATCATCGATAATCTTCATCAAGAACTGTTAGAAAAATCATGAAACTATCTCTCATTTTAACCTGGTCATGAAGCAATGGCTAGAAAAAGATAGGCATCTCTAAATGTAGAACTACTGCAGCATCCATGGAAACGTTCGTAAGTCAAAGGCAAGCCGTCAAAGGTACACAAAAGCGTCCTCAAGGGAAGGAAAAGCTCAGCAAAGATGGCCTTTAGACGGCCAAAATCGAGGCCAGTGAGCAAATATTAACTAGTCTGGCATTTTACGAGCCAGGCAGCAGTGTTGCTCTTTTATCTCGAGGCTGGGGACGGAAGGCAGAGGACCGGAGGCTGATGTTCGTGTAGCTCAAGCGTTGCTGATGACTGGGCGTCCGAGCAGTTCTAACCTTACTGGGCACAGCTCTAACGTTGAACCAGTTGCAACGTTGGTGCAGCTGTGAAATTAATACAGCAGTAACCTTGGTGCAACTGCTAAATTAGTGCAACAGGATTAAGTGCAACTGCTTAACTTATGCAGTAGCAACGTCAGTGATGCTCTTCGTACGTCTGTTGGTACGTACACTCGTCTTTCTTGCTAAATTGGCGTTACTGGTGCAAGGCTTAACTTAAACGATTAGATTAGATTAGATACGGCAATTTAAGTCTCCCTAACTGCAACAAAGGCGTGCCAAAGAGAGGAATAAGGAAGGTACCATTCAGCATGGAGTTAAGAAATGCGGAAGCTGTGCACCAGGTGCATAGAAACAATAAGTTGAGCAAGAAGTTTATGACACAAAATAAAAATTGAAAAAAGTAGTACGTGCTGCAAAACCGGACAACAGTGAACCGAAAAAAGATGGTCCGTACAAAACAAAAGATACATTCTTTATCAACAAAAAGAAAGCCAATTTAATCTATAGCTCAAGACCTTTCATATGCTCTAGGGTGCGCTAATTTCTAGATCAAGATAAACAACAGCTGTAACCTCCTGAGGGATTACTTCAAACAGAGTGATCTGCCGACGGTATTGATTGCATTCATTGCACCTTGCTGTGGCCAATGCTAGTGCAGCAGTTGAATGGGATGAGAAATTCAAACGGATTGGCAGTGCATGCCTTGCTTCAAGCAAATCAAATTGCTTCGCTTCGCATTTTCTAATTAAGAGCTGTTGCATTAATTTTTTGTATTTGTCATTTGTCATCGTTGCTTCTTCGTTTTTTTTTTCAGTAACTTCAATGACAATAAATATTTCATCCTGTAGCTCATAAAAGAGAATAGCACATCTACTACAAAATTCACGGAGTCACTGATTGGAATTTTGCAAATGCACGAAATTTTCTGATCAGTGAAAGAGCATTCAGAATAGATTTTTAGCAGACTCTTAATTGAAACACAACTGGGTGTCTTTCTTCACAAACTTTCCTTTGTGCAGCTAAGACTATACTTAGGCGTGGGTTTGAATCCATTAGGTTTAGGTGTTTGATTTCGCTCCCTCAGTTAACTAGCTCCTCACCGCAATGGAGCAACTTCATTTAAATTCTGACCTAAACTGATATTTCACACCGTCCTACTTATTAAAGTTAATTATAAACACATCGAATTAGATATATTAGCTTAGGTCTCCCTAACCACAACGAAAGTGTTCCAAAGAGAGGAAGTAGGAAGACTCCTTTCAGTATAGAGGGAAAGAAACGGGGAATCTATGCACGGTATGATGACACAAGAGCCCATAAGCATAGAAAGGGGAACTAAGTAAATATTTTTATGAAACAAGACTGAGGTTGAAGAAGAATGCAGTTTGTGCTGAAAAACAGGACGACAGCGAATCGAAAAAATAGTTCGTAACCAAACAAAAACCTATTGCACTTTAACAAAACAGGCTACCTTGACTCTAAGTTCGAGTCCTCACACTTTCTTCATGGAAGTGCTAATTCCCAAAGATGCGATGAATGTGTCCCCCTGAGGAGATGAAAGCCACAAAGGTGCACCACCTCCCAGAGTCACAGCCCCAGAGCAACAAGCAATGTGTTCACACGTCACTGCTGCGACCAGGTGCCTGATTTACAACCAGTGGTCATAAAATCTTCCCTTGCAAGTGATGCTCATCATAAATTGGCCTTTAACTTGGGCCTTTAAGTCACGCAGACCATAAAATGTCCTCCAAAACGGCGTTTATTTCATTGAGAAACCTATTTATGGTTTTGTTCAGCAGAGATTGTATTTCTACGAAAAAAGCAAGTGGACAGCTAACTGCATTTGTGCAAGAATGAGAAACTTTGAATAAATGAGTGGCGTCGAGCATCATGCAGGGCCCACGCAAATTGAGGAGGTGATATAACATTCTATTTCTACCTCTATTCCTGCTACTATGCCTCTGGTACAGCAGCACACACACAGCCAGCTGTTGGTGTCTGTTTCTTGGTAATGAAATATGTAGAAGAAATGCAAATGCGCGGCAATCAAGTTTCTCCAAGTATCATAAATCTCACAGCGCAAGAGCCTTCCACTGGAGCCGGGAACGAGGGAAATGAGACATAAACACAGCCACGCATGCCATTTTGGCTCCTTGCGCCCTGTAAAGTATTCAATAATGCAGCGCCCGCCAGCAGGGGCACAGATCAGAGAGCCGTCTCTGTGAAACTTGAATGCGTGCAAGCGAGCAGGACGGAGCTAAATAGCGCACACACTTCTCAGCTTCGTGCATATAAACGCACGCGGCAGTTATGAAAACATAATAAAAAGTTTGCACCCCCTGACATTGCAGCTCAAAAATAGCATGACATGGATTCATTATTCAGTAAAGGTAGAGTAGAGCTCCTTTGAAATCATGTCAGCTAATCAGTAAAGCTTCAGAATGATGGGCGATAATTCGAAAAGCACGTGATTGTGATAGTTTCAGCTATTTTACCTACAAATACAACAAATACAGTAATGTGAGTAAGTTAATTGAATCCCAATCTCAAGAGGGCGATAAGTACGCAGTGATGAATTAAGCTGAAATGAGCACAAGACATTTTTCCATGTTTCAACCTTCACAACAAATATTAAATTGAGGAAGATGACTTATAAAGTCCATCATTTCTCTATCCTTAAATGAATTCAGAACTTTCTAATTTATTTTTTCTATGTATCATTCAAAATGAGGGAAACACGTGTTTGAGTAATTCACAAAGCTTCACGAATAGTAGTTTCCGAAAAAAAATCTAAAGCGGGAAAATTACACAAAAGGTAAATACGTGCATTAACGCACATCACCGAATATGGATAATATGATATTTCTTTCAGTATCCGAATTCATGAAAAATTCGCTCGTTACATATTAAGAGAAGCATTAAAACACCTTCTAACACAAGTTTGAAGCCAATGACGTGCAATTTTCGACAGTTAAGCATACTAGAAACTTTTGGACAAACGTAATGCTATGTGATGTGTGGTTAAAAGGAAATATATACTTAGTTTTATGCTAGAAGTCTATCTAAAAATGCTGATACAAGCCGATGCAAAGGAAGGAATCAAAAGATGCGACAGATCATCTGGTTTTTGGACACGCTGAAAAAATGAGCTTCCAGAATTTGCAAAGAAACCCAGTCACGCTCTGAGAACTGTATACTACATTGTTAACAAATGAAAGATAACTGGGGTTACGGAAAATTGTATACGATCTGGTGTACTCCATAAGATTTTAGTAATAAGTTGACAAGCCGTCTTTCGTAAGGTAAAAACTTAGTTGTTGGTTATGAAATATGGACTTCTAATAGATCCGAGTGCTCCTGAAGCACGTGTATGAAACAGAACAATTAGTTTTCAACATCGACACCAAGAACTTCATCTTCTCGCGATACCCTCTCACTGGAAAGACCTAAATTTGCTAGAAAAAATTATGGGCCCAATGATGAATTTTTTCACAAAAAATTTTGTAAGGTGAAGAAAGCAAGATAGAGCTTCAAAGACATAATGATGTAGCTCGTGTTTGGGAATAAAAATGGAACAACCGACACCCATATTAGACTACGTAAAATTAGAAACAAGATGTGTTGGAATAAGATGTCCCGGTATCCTGAGTTTGAAAACAGCAAGTTTGAAAGAAGTTTGTGAAACCAGATGAAAATTGAAAATAACTATAGGTGCTGAGAGAAAAAAAAAACAAATTTAACTGAAAAAAAGTTCATAATAAAATAAATTACCTACTCCGTTTTAAATAAAATAAGGCCTACCTAACCTTGATGTCGGAACCTCACATTTTCCCCTCAGCTTACTTACAAACAGAATGCCATCCAAACTGTGAAACATGGAAGCAGGAGCATGATGTTTTTTATGAAACTTATTGCACAGGGTACATGAAAATAATGAAAGGAACTATGAATAGTGCTAAATAACAAAAAAATCAAAAGATAGTTTCCAAAATTTCTGGTTAGCTACTGAACTTCGGTTCAGAATGGCAGTTTCATCAAGAAAATGTTCCAGCTCCCAATGCCAAGGTTATTCGCGAATCATTCCGGAGAAACAATATGAAAGTACTGACATGACCTATAGTCAGTCATCTAAAATGAATTATTTCAGAAAACAAGCTAAGAAAGTCAGATGAATGAATTTATAGCATTAGCCTAAGAAGCTAAGATTCCATTCAAATATCTCCAGGCTTCATCAGTGACTTAGGGGAACTGCCTAAGAGCTGTAGTTGCAGTTCTAGGTGCGGAAACTAAATATAAAGAAGGTTTTTTCAAGGACCTTAATTATTTTTGCATCAAATCTTGCATACAAATTATAGACACGTTACAAATATTCTATTTGAGTTTGTTGTGTTAATCGTATTCATTTGTGGCAATCATAGTTATACATTATGAATGAACGTGTGAAAATGAATATTTTTTGTGTCCGAATGCATGTTTTTCTGCACTGTTTCATCACCATGAATAAAATAAATGTCAGGAGTAAATACCGTAGACTTTCTCGCACATGTAATGTTGGTTCATCACTTCTTTAGCCTTAAATTAAACAAATCATATTTATTTCATCGTTCTGATGCAGATTCACTTAAATTTCATGAAGAAGATAAGTTCGTTCAGTAAAATATCGAACAATGGAAAACAACGGTACAAAATGATATTCAAATCTGCTACTTTGAATAACATCCAATTTAAATGTTTATGTTGCGAAAAATTCCGGACAATAGTTTGACGAATTTCGAATTTTCACGGGAGAAACACACCCCCGAGCTATACGCAAAGTTTATGAACTGAATTTTGGCCTCGAGGGAACTCAGATGTAAATATTTTCCGCACGGAAACCGGAAAGAACGCGAGAGCTCATGGCGGCAAAAGAGTGCCATTTAAAGGTGAAGAAACTTTGCTGTGAAATAAAGGGATCGTCCCCTGGGAAAAAATATTGTTTGAATTTATAACAATTGATAGAATTGCATAAAATGAAACTTGCTAACAAATTGTATCTAACGATATTAGCTCCATGTGAATGACACTTTGTTCACATTTCACTGCGCGCATCTCGCTATACGGACTGGCTACATGCAAGACGTGCGCTCACACCCATGGAACACACAATGGCTAGTTTCAAGGACATTCTCATACGAGGCGTTTGAATTCGAGGTTTCAAATAAAAATTCACAACAGCGATAGTTGATTATCAGGGAAAACTTAATTGGCTTCATGAATGAAATTCAAGATACTCACGATGCAGTGAATGGCTCACTGCCTCAGCGCCGCAAGAACTGCAATCGGCCCCCTGAAAAAAGAAAAATTCGAAACTAATTAAGTAGGTGATTTTGGCACGCAATTGTCATTTCAATAACTGCGACAAAACAAATTCAACTAAATTTAATATGCATTTGCAGGAGAAGTCGGAAAAATTGTATTGCGACGGATTCTCGTCAACTTTTAAAAAATAAATGAATTGCTTCATTCTGTATCTGCAAAATTAGTTGAAGCGAGTTTTAACAGTCTGAATCTTCTGTTTAAAATCTACAATTTAAAAGCTATTCACAATAATAAAAAATGGTATAGAAGAGGGGAAAAAAAATGAAATTATGTCTTGTCACAGAGAAAGTATGTCGGTGGAAGGAGATATGATAGACTTTCAGTCAAATAAAAAGAGGATCTTAAAGATGCTGGAGCCGGGCCCATGAGAGGATGTTGGCTGTGCTCAGAGGCTCATGAAAGTGCCGTAAAAACCCGCGTGAGATGGCATCGACATCTCACGCAGTGCTTCAATGCTTCTCCCAGCAAGAAATCTACAGTCGCACTTTATTGCCACTTCAACCTCGGTCTGCGTGCTTGGTGAAGAAAAAGGCTTAAATTCAAGTTTATTATTAACGTGAAAGCGACCGTAAACTCCGACTAGAGCCCCAAAGTGGTCTCGTAAGAGTGGGAATTGCAACTAATGTCAGCATAATATAAGAAAACTTCTATGCATGAGAATCACATTGAAAAAAAGGCTGGAAGCAAACTAATTTTTGCTCTTCTTTGAAGGTATATTAAATGTGTTGGAGCATCAATAGCCTACAAAAGCAGGAAACGCAACTATGAATTGGTTCAGACTGTATCGTGCGAAGATGTTTTTGAAGAGAGTCCATCAGAAGTAATTCTCTCGTGAAAAATAGGAAACTCAAAACGACCAAATGTAATGATGTTAGATTAGAGAGCCAATGTCAGGGCATCATTTGAGCGCCCAGAGACACAGCTGGATCGCAAATAGAGCTAAATTGTGGGATCATACCGTATTTCCACAGCAGACAAAGATAACGAAGCATATCCAAGGTTTTTCTACTTTAAAATAATAATAAATAAACACTGAATAGTCTTCATTATGGGAATTTGGAAAAGTACAAACCACAAAACTGTAAGAACTCTTCTAGATGTTATCTTGTACACAATGATTTTCAATGAACAAGTAATTATACCTGAATTTGATCTATGGAACTACTAAAGAACAATAGGAATCCAGGATTTTGAGAAAATTGGAGAAATAGGGATTATTGCTGCTATAAGAAGTGTAAGAGGT
>JACJUY010001787.1:46584-92589 GCA_014220935.1 Platorchestia sp. MABIK
ATACCAAATTTCATTGCTCTAGGTTCAATAATAAAAAAAAAGGTCCAAAAGGGGGACGCTATCCTTAATACGATTCAACGGACATTGCTTCTTTTTAATGTTCATGGGAAAGCTCACACATGTCATCGACCCTCGCGAGGGAGTTGTGGCAGAAAATATCAAATTTCGTTAGATCTTGTGTCCCTCAATTTTGCTTGTTTTGCTTGTTAATGTTAAAAGCGGATAACAGAAACGTTTTGCTAGTTTGCGGAACGAAGAAACCTTCAACACTCCAATATTTTGTTCTTTCATTGAATGAAAGTGCAAGATGAACTTGCGAGTACAGGAATCTGTTGGTTTCTACAGCACACACACCATGAAAAGGAGTCTCTGAAAGCAAAGTAATTAAAAATACAAACCATCATCTAAACACATGATCTCCTGGTCGAAGCACCGAACTGTCAGAATGCTCAGTTCCCTAAGAACGAGTTACAACAGGAACATACACAACAAATAACACTTCTTTTTTTTAGTGTCAGTTTATTCAATGCAAAACTAACAGTTAAAGGAACGCAAGCTGCAGCTCCTCAAACAAAGCCTCAATAGGAAAAATCGCGGAGACCAATCTTTCAAATTTTGCCTACGTCGTCCACAGCAGCGAAAGATATTATTTAACAATTTACTCAAATATTATAATTTACCGACCGGTTACTAAGACATGACCGATCAAGTTATAGGACTAAGTTTTACTAAGCAGGTTCAAGATCTTACATTACAATTGTACTCCAAAAGAGAAGGAAGTTTGGATAAGGCAAATAAAAGTTTACAATCCAGCGTACATACTTCGAACCAACCTAAATTATTCAAATTGTAGGTGAGATTAGTTAAATGATGTTTCATTTGTAGTTAATCAAAAAGCCGTCCTAGCTCTCTTCCTGAGATCAGCGTATGTGAAGACGTCCGAGCAACACCAATGTGCAGGCTACACAAGCCAGAAGGTGACAGCATAGCGACAATAAATTCTGGAAGGAACAGTAGCACCGAGCAAGTGCCTTTCCGTCTTCAGGTTTCAAAGAGAAATGGGTACAACACTGTAGCGCATCCTCCGTGCCTAAGCACAAAACAAAACCATTAGGGCTCAAAAATGTGCTGATAATAAATCTAATCAATAATTCTCATGCATAAAACGATGGGTTATCCATAAATTGCAGCTCCCCTGTAAGTTACTCGCGAGTAACGACTCCCCGCAGCCCGTAGACCACAGAACAGGTATCCCAAGTACCCAGGTAAGAACACTTCGGCTGCACAGCATGAAATAGATAGGAGAAGTGGAAAACAGGAGGCTTTAAAATAACATTACACACTGATTGAAAAATTTAGATATTACCATCAATGAAATGGAGCGAAGTTCACTTTAAGTTCATGAAATTGGGCAGGGTGATGTTTCAACGTAGTCCCATCTCTAAAAAAAACATGGCCGGAGTGAGTCAGCAGTAACTCGATCAGAGGAGGCATTGTAAATTCAAGGGAAGATAGGAAGGTGCGCGCTCTCCCGTAATTATGAATTGAGTTATTAAGCACTCAGTGAGAAGTTATGAGCTACATCGACGGTAATTTTGGAAGCCCCTCATAAATTTCCCGAAATTAAGGTCGCCTCTCGCTACATATTTCCCAAGAGCAGATTTTAGCGAAAATTAACCTATAAGGTCATAATTAAAGTATTATACTATATATAGATGGAGTTTGATATAGTCTACAGGCATTTAATAGGCGCCTCTGTATCAGTGGACGCATGCACAGGACTATACGGACTTCTTTCGAAAAAGTTTTCTTAATGCATGATGTTGTTTTTCTTCTTCAATTTCTTCCTCGATTTCTTCTTCTAAGTTTGCTCCCGAGTGGCTGTTTTTTATTTACTTTGAAGTCGGTGACAAATTGATGCCAACAAATGACTGAGTGAAACATAATAGGATAATGAAACATAGTAGGAGTTAAAGGAAAAAGACAGCAGGAGCTGAAAAACAGAAAAGCAAGGGTTAAAAAAATACGATGTAGGACGGAACAAAAAACTGTAATTTTAACAGAAGTAAGGCCTACCTAACCTTCTGCTTGTGACCTCACATTTTTCCCATGGGAGTACGAATTCTATGGATACATGAGTTGTATCCCATCCCATTTGAGGGAAGAAAATCGCAGTTACCACGTTACGAGCGTACCAATAAAGATCGCTTCACGAGCTACTGATGTTCTGATTAACGATTCAGCCGTACTGTTCTAGTTTTGAGGGCATATATTTTTAATAATCAATAAATCGTCACAGATCACTGGGTGGATAAGTGTATTAATTGGTAAAGGTGCACCAACAAGGAAGCTCACCCCCTAAACTTATCTAAGGCAAGGCTTCACAGCCGTCACTCAAACGCCGGAACGCCTCTGACATTACGCAAGCAACGGCAGATAGGGCAACGTTTCAGCGCAGCACCGCTCAAGGGAGGCCGGATAAACAAAAGCGAACTGAGTGATGAGAAGAACCACAAGGAGTGAGCAGCGCTCGAGAAAGGGCCTCGTAGAACACCGAGTTTTCATTATAAATTTCGATTGAAGCAATGCACTAAATTCAAATTGCAGTTTGAAGTCAAATGTTACTCAGAGGGTCAACGTGGACAATTTTTCCTTACTCCATCTTCGTCTACATGTTCTAAATAGTCCTCGTGCATCTTATATTTATGGCTTGCATGTAATGTTTGGGAAGTTGACTGCGTGGCTGGATGTGAGTTGATCAAGTGAAAATAATACATTAAGAAAACTGAATAAAACATTCATTTCTCTTAAAGGCACGATGGAAGTATTAATATGAAAACTGTACGTTTCGTAGAATCGACCTATATCAGTTTTGAAAAACTAAGTCATCTGGAAAAACAAATCAGATAGCATTGCAAGAACATGGTACTGGCAACACTAGAAATAAAACTGAAGCTAACGGCTAATATTACACGAAAAATTAAAAAAAATTCAGTTTTAAATACTAACATTATTCAGCAGGTGAAAGCCAAGATGATGGTTCGAAATAACCTTTGCGTATGAGATGACGGTTCTAAAATTCCTAGGTCTGGAATAAACATAGCTTTATTTAAAGTTTAAAAGCTATTCGTGTTGACGGAGCTGTTGACCTCGCCAGGGCTACTGCACTTGAAACACATCACAGGATATGAGGAGGGAGAGAGTGTTTGGGTGTCGCAAGCAATTATTTTCGGGACCAGCATCCTATAGGCGACGCCCGATAAGGTTCTACGATTATTGTTACTTCCATTTCAGAAAGGAAAAATCGTAGCAGGTTTTAATTAATTCATTCCTGCGAAGCAAGTGACACACTGGGAAAGTGTGACTTGCCAGCACCGGTTTAGTTTGTCGGCATAAACCTAACAGGGAAACGGTGATCAACTTCCCGCCTAAGTCAGTGTGGACCGGGTCACCTCATTCCTTCAAGTCCCGGACCTGTCTAACTACGTGTTGTGCACGCTTTCTAAGGGAAGCATATGCACAAAGAGAACACGCGATAGAATCACGTGTTATATATAGTTGGATAGTTCTATGCGCGAGGGGACGTGACTTAGAGGCATAATTTAAGGTTTTAGGTGAAATCTTAAGTGACAAGGAAAATAGCCAGCACTTTCTCAGACTCAGTTTTTAAGCCTCGAGACAACGCATCAGTAAAACACTGGTTACAGTCGTTGAATTTGAATGATTGAAGAAGAAAACATGATAACTCCCCGACATCTTTACACGCTAAATACTATTGAATTAAAATCAAAACAATGCTAGTTTACAAGCGTCATATCAATAGTAATATTCTCTGATTCGGTTCAAAGTGTAAACTTCTCGTGGCATTTCAGACCTGCCTTGTATGTAAATTTCGGTGGGCACAAAGTGCGTCAGAGAACGTGAGAATGACATCCAGTACTTTATAGCGTTGGTCGCGATGAGAGCCGCCGGTGTACACGGAGTAAATTTTCAGAATGCTGCTGACTGACCAGTCGTAACCAACAAGGCAAGACTATTTTATTGATCGGTCCGATAATTAACTAAGTAAATTTCTATAAATTCTTAAAGCTAAATGAAGGCAAAATCCGGTTTATGTTTACTATTTTCAAAATTGCTTGTTTCGAAAGAATTTAAAATAGAGTTGAAATTTGAACTTCAGTTAGGTTAGGTTCGGTTCCAATGTGGCTGAGCATGGCGATAGGAGTTATCATTACCATACAAATAGTTTGTTAACAAGTCTTTTCATTTAGCAATTACAACCACGCTGCGAAGTACAAAAGCCTCTTCAAAATAAATAGCTTTCAAGTTTTAGGCATACCAAGTTGAATCCAGATCGGCGAAATACGACATTTATTTACCTAAAAAAAACCTATTTTAAACTTCCATCTGAATTCTCACCCGTCGGATTACACTGTGCAACAATACAAACTACAAGAGATCTGTGTCCAATTTGTATGCTAAGTGACATGGGAAATCAATTATTTGCGTTGAATTAGGCATGGTTTTTACAGAATTGTCACGATAGAGAGTTTCAGTAAAAAGAAGCCAGAAATGGATTTCTCATGTTATTTTGCGAATAAAAAAATCACAGATTTCTTGCACTTTTTTTGTGTTGCACAGATTTATTATTGTGTGCTTATAGTTAACTGAATTTATCACTAAATATTTTATACTTCGAAGCATGCGTTTATTATGTTTTTCTTTCTTATCTTATAAGTTTTCAGCAATGTTAAGACAGTGCTATATATACGGGGAATTAATATTTGCCAAAGAAAATCGTAGCATAACACGACATAACAAGAAATTGTACAGGGCGTACTTTGATTGCGCCATAGGAAGCCAGGACAAATCATGGGCTCCTCGTGTGTGTTGCCTTACGTGAGTGGAGACATTGTCCGCCTGGTATGCAGGAAAAAATGTTCACATGAAGTTGGTGTGCGAATGACTTGACGGGAGTAGAAAGATTACTCTAATGACTGCTACCATATTTCTATCAGCAAGAATATACAGGCTGTACTACAGGAAAGAATAAGAAATACATTGATCACCCAAATTTACAATCAGCAATGCTCCCAGTAGAACACCCAAAAGATTTACCTGCGTCCAAACATCCACATCAAGAAATGCAGAGTTCCAGTAGTGCAGATAAACATTTCAGTGGTGAATTTGTGCACCCCAATGATCCAGAGAGCGAAATAAGTCAATACCATTTTTTCACGAAACTCTAAATGTGTCAGCAAAATGCGCTGTGACCCACTCCTCCCACAGTATAAAATAGGGTGCGAGGCTCTAAGCGCCGCATTTTGTCAGATTCTCCAGCTCAGGCCATGAAACGCCGCAGCTCTCCAAGTGTATCAATATCCTCTGGACCTGATATTGGTGGCCGGAATGGGGAACGAGCCCACGACATCCGCGTTCCCACGGTCCCAGAGGATATTATACACTTGGAGAGCTGCGGCGTTTAATGGCTTGAGATGGAGAATCTGACAACATGCGGCGCTTAGAGCCTCGCACCCTATTTTATACTGGGGGAGAAGTGGGTCACAGCGCATTTTGCTGACACATAAATGACTTGTGCAGAGATCTCTACTAACAAAGACAAAAGTGAGCTTCTAGCATCAAGGCTTCATGAACGTAGTCTTCTTGAGAAAGGAGTGAAGACACTGTACAGTAAACGTACAAGAAGCTGCTTGCATAGTTCACCATGAAGGATGACTTTCATTTTCGTAATATCACTGAACTTTTTGAGTAACTGGAAATACCATATAACACTAACTAATACCATTTTACACAAATGCATCCATGGACAGCATCAAAGCTGTTCTACTACACAGCGGTAATCTGTTTCTATACCATACCGGGTGTCCAACAAAAATGTCCCCGACTTTTTAATTGATTGTATCTTTGCTTTGAATTAACACATTTGAATCGTTTTTTCTTCACAATGTACACCTTTTTCACTTCAAATTAATCCGAGTCAAGTTCAATTTAATCCAAGTCAAGTTCAATTTAATCCAAGTCAAGTTCAATTTAATCCAAGTCAAGTTCAAATTAATCCAAGTCAAGTTCAAATTAATCCAAGTCAAGTTCAAATTAATCCAAGTCAAGTTCAAATTAATCCAAGTCAAGTTCAGTTTAATCTAAGTCAAGTTCAAATTAATCCAAGTCAAGTTCAAATTAATCCAAGTCAAGTTCAGTTTAATCTAAGTCAAGTTCAAATTAATCCAAGTCATTCAAATTAGTCGAACCCTAAGTTTAGTTAAAAATTGACATAACCACTTGTTAATTTGAGCTTTATTGTGTTAAATATGTATCTATTGGATGTGATGAGCAAGACTGTCGTTTTTCCTTTAAGCAATGAATACATAAAATTTTTGCAACATAAAAACAAGCTGTCGTAAAATGTGGTAAGTATCCAGTATCAGGAGGCAGAGTGTGATTCAAATCTTTGAGCGGTGTAAAAGATGCAAGTCAATTATAAAAACTTCGTATTATACTCCTCATCAAAGTTGTTTTAAAATTCTACATTGATGACAGTGTGCATACATTCAAATATTTATGTTCAAAAGGTAATTTTTTGTTACACATACACATAGTTTCGAGGATTTATTTACACTTATAGATATTTATATGCGTGAAATTCCACTTTATCTCATATATATTTATACGTATAGATATGTATATGAAATCATATACATGCAAATACAAAAGATTAATACCGGACGATGTGTATATTTTATCTTTAAAAAAATATACAAATGCGATTCACTGAGTACTAATGTACGATTTCGTTTGATTAGACTTCATATGAGTACATTACTACACAGATACATTCCTGCATTAGCAAGAAAAATGTTGCCACTGCTCTCTAATCTTCATCTTTCAATGCAGCATCTATCACTCTGCATTTTTCTTCTCGTGTTTTCTTGTATTTTCCTCTCATTACTCCTCTTCTTAATCCTGGGCGTATATTTTCTTGTTCATCTTCACTTGTTTCATAGTCCGTTGATTGGTTGTAGAGATCCATCTTGAGGGAAGCGCTTCGTTGATCCAAATTCAATGAGAAACACTTTTCTTCTATACTCCTATATTAGAGAAATCGGTACATAAGATACTGAAAAAGGCATTTTTAAAATTATTTTAAAAACCGGTAGTACGGAATACAACATTACACACATAAAATCCAAATGTATTCCTATATATGTATGAAAAATGACTGTTGACTGTTATTAATTTTAATTTTACGTGGATTAAATTGAACTTGACTCGGATTAAATTGAACTTGACTTGGATTAAATTGAACTTGACTTGGATTAAATTGAACTTGACTCGGATTAAATTGAATTTGACTTGGATTAATTTGAACTTGACTCGGATTAAATTGAACTTGACTTGAATTAATTTGAAGTAAAAAAGGTGTAGTGAATTTTGTTTTCTTTTCAAATAAATTAGATTTTTGAAAATCGTTTAATAACCACTTTACAGTGATCGATTTACCGATGAAAGAGGTCGAAAAACTAATTGTTCAAAGGAAAAGTTTTCAAAGCAATATTGATATTTTTCCTAATTTTGCACTTTCCAAAAAACCGAACAAACAAAAATTTCAAAGATTAATAAATCATTACGTTAAATGACGTTTAAACAAATAATGTAATTTAGTATCCTTCAACATACTTTCCATTTCTCTTAAGGCAATTATTACTTCTAACCACCATTGAACGAAGAGTTTTGCGCTTTATTTCACCGTTTTCTTTCAGTTCATGAAACAGTTCAATTCGCTGTCGAAGAATTATTAATGACGGAGGTGATACATACTTGGTGGTATGTAGGATACATCCTTGTGAAATCATTTTTGACAGTAGGGATTGAAAAATGAAGAACACCAGCGTTGTTTCAAAACTTTTCCTTATATTAATTTTTTTTTCTACTGCTTTCAGTAAATCGATCACTGTAAAGTGGTTATTAAACGATTTTGAAAAACTTAAATTATTCTAAAAGGCAATAAAATTTACTATATTATGATAAAAGACAATTCAAATATGTTACTGTAAAGCGAAGATATATTCAATTAAAAAGTAGGGGACATTTTTATGGGACACCCGTTATAGCGCAACAATGAAAGAATCATTTAAAGATTTGAAAGCAATTCTAACAAGCATAAAGTATGATGACCATAACTAGCCTATTTGTGTATATTTCAAGGGAGTAGCCATGTTTACTGGTCTTCAGCTTAGCTTTACTAAATTTTGCTGCTTTCTGTGCATATGGAACTCCAAAGCAAAAACTAAACATTATGTACGCAAATATTAGTCGATCAGAGATTCAGCAGAAAAATATAACATCATGCTCAAGCCACTCGTGAAAAGTGACAGAATTCATTTACCACCTTTGCATATTAAACTTGGTTTGTTTCATAGCAGCGTGTGAAAGCCCTGGACACAGATCCCTTTGCATTTGAATATCTTGCGGAGAAATTTAATTCCCTAATTCAAGCTGAAATTAAAGAAGGTATCTTCATAGGCCCCCAAATTCAAACAAGTTGTACTTGACGAAACTGTCAACACACATCTCAAAAAAAAAAAAAGAGTCGCTTGCCTTTGAGTCATTCAAGAAAGTTTGAGATGGCTTTCTGGGGAAACATCGTTCAAAAGAAACGTATAAGTTGTGAATGATCTGAGCCATTACCATGATATGGGATGTAACATATCATTAAAGTTTATGTGATCCACACTCATTCGGAGTTTTTTGGCAATGAATCTAGGCGGTGTGAGTGACGAGCATGGCGAGAGATTCCATCAGGATATTTCAGTGACGGAGCAGCGATGCAAAGGAAAATGTCACCCTGGCATGTTGGCACACTTATGCTGAAATATAAAAAGAGATTACACTCCACACCGAAGGCTTAGAAGGACAAATGTTCTTTTAAATGATTGGTGTGTTTTTTTCATTCATAACTAATAATATTTGGTTCTTGATATAGAGAAATAGTGCCTTATTTGGAAAAATAAAGGTCAGATTCAAAATGAAAACATTTTTTTACCTCTGTACAGGTCTAACGTAACACGTTCTTTCTTTGAATCCGAAATTTGTTCAACAGTGAATTTCAATGATTGTTAAAAGATGCGCACAACAATTTTTTTTCAATTTAGCATGTTTTTCGTCATGCTAGCTTTACGTTTTAATTGTATTTTTACTGTTTCCATTTCTAAACTTTTTCCACGCTGCCAGCTTTTCGTTTCGATAAAAGGGATCTTATTTCACAGTTTTTGTTGTGTGAATGCACTAAATATCTTTTTTAAACTAGATTTCCACCGGGTACAGGAGTAACAAATTTTATGGAGTCTTTCTAGTTCTCTCTCTTTGACTAAAGATCAATAAACTGCCAACCAACTTTTTTGGATATATTCATATAGTATGTTGATAATGCTTAGGCTGCAAAAGATCACTCAGGGCCTAAAATGATGAGATGAAGTGTTTTTCGTTCCTTTTACCAAGAGTTATTGTGTTCACCGAAACAATTACAAGCTAAAGTACTTCGCGGAACTGAAATCGATACATTGAATGTAAATATTCAACTTGGCATTACAATGTTGTTAGAGTCGTATCTGCACGGATCAAGCCTCGAACTCATCATGTTATGACACGTTACATTCACGGCGAGAAGCAACTGCAGAGCGATGGCTCGCTTTATTCGCCCACACAGACCTGAACGCAGGAAGTCTTCCCTCATCGTTAGCATGGAGAATCAGGCGAGCTGATGGAGGAAGTTCTGGAGGTCCAAAACGTCAAGTTTCAAGGAGAGACCGCGAGCGTGACTAGGGAGTAAAGAGCGTTCAGTGTTCAGAGCTGTCTTGACTTTCACAAATTGAAAAGCGCTTCAAATATTGCTCGAGAATCGATGCGAACGTGAAAAGCAAGGAAATTCTTCTTAACTAAATGTGGAGTATTCATTGCAAAGCTTTATCCTGGTGAAAACCAAAAATGAACAAGCACAAAGGAATCTCAGTTTAAACTAGTTCATTTGAAAAAATAAGGGGGTCAAAAAACAGTATAAGAGCCTGCAAAACGTTTGCATCGACCCCTAAAGCGCTCTTTGCTTTTAAAACTCGTGAAAATTCTCTCTCGAGTAGCCATTACAGTTTGATCAGAAATTACTAAATATTTGAAACAATCGTTTCCAATTCGGCGATCAAAATTCTGAACCTATATTGATCTGGATTTAAGGGAAACTAAATTGTTCATAGCGTAACGAAGCATTTAAGTTTTAGTAAATTTTATGACAAATGATCTCAGTAAGAGTTCATGCACTGAAATTTGCACAAATTGACATCACCATTTAACGCTGCATTTTGTGCTACGTCGAGCATTTATTTCAGTCATCAACATGAAGAAAAAACCTAAGATGTGCTATTGACTCGCAAAGAAAACTTTGAGGGTACAAATTCACATTCATGCTTAGAGCCTTCGCGAAAATTGAGCATGCATTTTACTGCCTCTCGAGCCAATTTTCAATTTGGTCCTCGGAATAACGAGCGTTCAACGCCATGTAGAAATTGGAACTATTGTCAAGGGCGGCCCGATGAGGATTATTGAGAGTGGCGTATTTGCGCTTCTGTATGGCCCAGCAACATCTAAGCTCGGTGGGAAACATCGGCTTCATCGTCACCCTGTGTGGACATACATGCATCAAATCAAGTTTATCTCGCCTCCTCAAAGCTTTAGAAACGAGTTCGACCTATACTTCAGTTTTTAATGGGGTAAGTTGGCATTCCACCAGCAGATTTCGCATTCGTATAGTTGAATACTGTGAATGTAATTTTATCTTTTATATAAAGAGGAACAAAATAGCAATACTCGCTAGGAACTGATACGAATATCTAAAAATGTAAACATTTTTGATGAGTAAAAGAAATAGTGGATCATCCTAACATTATTACAATCGCACAAGGTTGACGAAGCCATGCACGTTTGTGTTAGAGAAGATTTTATAAGTTAGTTTAAGCCTCCCTAACTCCTATGGAAGTGTTCCAAAGAGAGGAAGGTTGAACGTGTCATTTAGTATGATACTAATGGGAACGGTACAGATTAGATTATTAGTTAGTTTAAGCCTACCTATCCGCAACAAAGGCGATCCAAAGAGAGGAAGGAAGAAGGCACCATTTAGTATGGAGTTAAGGGAACGCGGAATCTACGCAGAAAGGGCATAGAAACAATAAGATAAGAAGAAGTTCATGGAACAAGATCAAAGTTGAAGAAGAAAGTAGTAGGGGCTAAAAAAACAGGACAGCAGTGAACCGAAAAAAGATGGTCCTTAACATAACAAAATACATTTTATTTCAACAAAAAGAAGGCCTACCTAACCTTCAGCTTGGGCCCTCACGTTGTCCCCCTGGGAGCGCTAATTCCCATAAATACAACATTTGTATCCCCCTGAGGGGATATGAACGGTACATTTGCACACCAGGCGTGTCTCACACAAGATTCTCAGGAAATAGAAACAGGAAACAAAATAGAAGTTTGTGAAACAAGATAAAAGCTTTAAAAAAATAATGGGAACCAGAAAGCAAGACAGCAATGGACAAAAAAGCTGGCCTGAAGCGAAACTAAAACCTATTCTCTTTTAAAAAACAAAACCTGGTTAACCCTCAACTTAAAACTTCGTATTTATCCCTGAAGAGCACTAATTCCTATACAAAAAAATAGTTGTCTCCCATCCTGAGGGTTGTTGAGCAGAGTCCCAGGCCAAATCCCAGCTATGATCACATCACGCAGTTCATCACATTTACAGGCCACAATTATTGGAATCAAGCTTTTCCTCCCAATTCAAATCATTTGCTCATCTCTTGAGTTTGTCAATAAACAATAAAAATAAAACCACAGACCATTGAATTCAACTCAATTTCAAAATAAATTTCACAAAAATTAGAAAATGTTTCTTTTTGCAAATATGTTACTATTATTACTGAATTATGTGTACCTAGCCAAAATCTTTTGAATTACAAAACTTACCATCAATATTTTGGTCTGTTTTCGATACGAATTTTCAAGAAAAGGACCATTTCTTGCCACATTTAGTCTAGTGAAATTCTTATATTACATCAAAACTTTCGCATGAACTAATTCTAGTTCTCGTATTTCTAAGCAGCAAATTTATCGATTGATTGGCCACATCAATTATTATTATTTAGTTTAAGCCTCCCTATCCGCAACAAAGGCGATCGAAAGAGAGGACGGAAGAATTAAGGCACCATTTAGTATGGAGTTAAGGGAACGCGGAATCTATGCAGAAAGGGAATAGAAACAGTAAGATGAGAAAGAAGTTCATGAAACAAGATCAAAGTTGAAGAAGAAAGTAGTAGGTGCTGAAAAACAGGACAGCAGTGAACCGAAAAAATATATTCCTTAACATAACAAAAGCATTTTATTTCAACAAAAAGAAAATCTACTTAACTCTCAGCTCGGGTCCTCACATTGTCATCCTGGGAGCGCGAATTCCAAAAGATACAGTAGTTGTATCCCCCTGAGGGAAGCAGCAAATTTATCTTATAAGAGGATATTTTGAGGTTCAAACACGCTTTTCTACAACAATTGGTCAGTGGCATTAGGGACTCCAATAAATCAAGTACTAACACATTACGCCACAATATAAATGGCCCAAGAAGACATCTCCCGAGGGCCTTCAACACACACGTCCAGCACACCGTTTACGGGGCCTATTGTTCAAGCGATGCGATGTGCTGGGAAATAAGAAAATTCAGGAAAAGTCTTCAATTTGGCCATTAGTTTGCCGGTGCCTGGGAGAATTGGGGCGAAGCTCCCGTAACGGGCATCAGGCACGGACACGATCTTCATCAGCCCTGGGGAGCGGGGAGGTGAAGGCTGCTGGGGAGGGAGGTCAAAAAGGGGCAGGGAGGTCTAAAAGGGGCAGGGATGGGGAAGTAGGGGATGGTGGAAGTTTGAAGGAGTTATAGAGTGGGGGAATAGTGGGCGATGTGAGCAATTGTGTAGAATGCTGCGGTAAAGTGTAGCATATTGCGTGCTGAGCTCAGCTATCCCTTCTATGTGAATGCTGAGGCTTAACATGAGCGAGGATCAGACAACTTACTCTAGGAATGTTCATTAAATTGGACAAAATTTGTGGTTCAATCAAAGTTAAAATACAATTAAGCTTTTGATTTGGAAGAAAAATGAAACAATCTATGAAACTTCAAATAAAAAAACACATTTGAAGGGAAAACCGATTGTGTTGTGCAAGAAGCAGAATCTAACGGCCCGAAATAAAAGCTCAACTCCCTCAAAAAACAGACATTCAATGAGCAGCACAAGCAGAGTAGTTTACACTTATGCTGAGCTGTACGTAATAATGAAAGTTGAAATGATTGAAAATTAACTCAAGCTTTCAAAGTCAAAGCTCGAATGAAATAACCGATAGCTTTGTCCATGGTTTTGAATCAAAATGGATGAATTCTAGGCACGATTAATTAAGCATCTATGGAGCGGCAAGTGATATAGACGTTGACGTATGGCACCAATCGGAGGGCTGATCTCACAAAGACATGTGTTCATGTTAGCGCTGTAACGTCGGAATTTTTTACTCATATTACCGTTATCACAGCCACCGTCACCAAACTGGCGCAGGCATGCTGTAAAAATTTTTTCTTGACACTGACCCATGCGGTCGTGAAAGAGCTCAATCCTAATAGTGTCATTCCCAATAACCACAAGGACAAAAATCAATGAATTTAATTTGTTATAACATGACTGTCGTCTCCTGATTTACAAAACTACCTGTCCAGTACATTTGTGATACAATAAATTTCTTTCACTTCATAGGATGACAAATTTTGCTTCAAGCTAAAAGTGGCCAAGAAACTGAAAGCCTTCGCGAAAACCCGAGTAAATTTGAGTCCTGACATCTGTGGCATATAGTGCTGAGCAAACTTTCATCAAATTACGCGTGCCGTTCTACACAAAAGCAGATTTACACAAGAGACTCTCGAGACGACTTTCGTTACCTTCACCGTCTTGAGAACTGCCACGGAGCTTCATCTGAAAGCTTCCTTAGCTTCCAGTTTGTTCCAGGTTCCGCCTTGAGATGCTGGTGGCATCCAATATCAGTTTGCATTGAAGAAGCCTCGAAATTTGTGAGCAAGTGGGCGCCAAGAGCAAAAGTTTGAACCGTCAATGCTCAAGAGCCTCAACCGAAAGAACGAGTCAGAACTTGGCAGCTGGATGGCAGGTCAATTGTTTCGTCCGCTGAGGACTCGAATCACTTCTATTTATTTTGTGAGTTTATCACTCGAATATGTGAATGATAATGGAGGAGACTTATTGCATTCAGTGAACATTCAGCAACAATGCGAGCAAAGGCAGTGGTGGGGTAACCCATTTATCTCCCGTGGCTCGGCGCACTAAACGTTCCATTACGATGTGCACTACGATAAGGAATACAGAACACTAGACTGTATTATGGTCTCTTAGGAAGCTTATGTAACACTTAAGTATCTAGCCAGGCTGTTTCTTATGCCAAGGAAGCTGCTCTTAGAGCAACATTGGCTGGCACTTACTGCAGCTAACGAATAGCCTAAGTCGTGGCAGAATTAAGGAGCCGTGTAGGGCTTGCGTTACCGACGCTTTATTGCGGCGGGACTTTGCGGCGCACACAGGCGGCATCTCCTTCGCTGTAACGCTCGCTTCAGCGGTCACTGTACTAGGCTACATCTGTAACGTTTCTAACGCTCGCTTCAGCAGTCACTGTACTAGGCTACATCTGTAACGCTTCACTGTAACGCTCGCTTCAGCGGTCACTGTACTAGGCTACATCTGTAACGCTTCACTGTAACGCTCGCTTCAGCGGTCACTGTACTAGGCTACTTCTGTAACGCTTCACTGTAATGCTCGCTTCAGCGGTCACTGTACTAGGCTACTTCTGTAACGCTTCACTGTAACGCTCGCTTCAGCGGTCACTGTACTAGGCTACATCTGTAACGCTTCACTGTAACGCTCGCTTCAGCGGTCACTGTACTAGGCTACTTCTGTAACGCTTCACTGTAACTCTCGCTTCAGCGGTCACTGTACTAGGCTACTTCTGTAACGCTTCACTGTAACGCTCGCTTCAGCGGTCACTGTCCTAGGCTACTTCTGTAACGCTTCACTGTAATGCTCGCTTCAGCGGTCACTGTACTAGGCTACTTCTGTTACGCTTCACTGTAACGCTCGCTTCAGCGGTCACTGTCCTAGGCTACTTCTGTAACGCTTCACTGTAATGCTCGCTTCAGCGGTCACTGTACTAGGCTACTTCTGTAACGCTCCACTGTAATGCTCGCTTCAGCGGTCACTGTACTAGGCTACTACTTTCAAGGACCATTGAAAAGCGCTGTCATAATTGTTCGCTATCAGATAAACTGACTTTGAATTACCACAACTACTGCAGGATCCATAATGAACATGCGTGGAGATATAAATTATACGATATGATGGGATTTTTTGTACATAATACTAACATTTTTAACAGTTGAACCCGGTGTAAAAGCGAAAAGACATGTACTAAAAATGTCTGAAAAGCGAGGAAGTAAAGAAACTTCTTTCTTTCATAACAGCTCACTCCTTGATTCAGGCAATGTGCCGAGCACTTCATACAGTGCCAACAAAAGAGATTTATTCATCTTGGAACGAAACATTGATTGAATGGTACTTCAAAAATTCCATTCAAACACAATGGCATTCACCATAATGTTATTCATGAAAGTCAATGAAAAATTCAAGATACCAAGAACAATGAAAAATATTTATCAAGAAATTTTGTGGAAAAGTCTACAAGACTTTTCATTTAAGCTTTAGAACATTGCAACAAAAGCCTGTAAGACTGGACTAGAGCCAAAAAAGCATGACGTGTATCACTACAACAGCTAAGAGGACCTTGGTGCACGGCAGCAGCAGCAGCTGCCCCAGAGCTGGAGCGAGCGCCTGAGAAGGAGAGCACCAAATCTGCTGGGCTCACTGAGCTCCCACAAATGGCTCGGCTTGCTCACTGTGTCTCGCCAGCACGGACTCTCAGGCAGATGAGATCTGGTAAACGTATTATTTAGGATCATGCACACGATTTGGTGAATGGCTGATCAGGCCTCGCGTATCATCTAGTTTTCCTGATCCCTTCTGACTCAACAGATTGCAATGGGCCGCTGCTGTCCATTGGTCAGTGCTGGCGTGCTCGCTGAAAAACGCCTCAACACTTTGACCTGCGATGGGTTAAACTGGAATTAAATATTCAACTCAATTTAAAGTGAAATAAAGTCATGCATTTTGAAAATAGCTAACAAAATAGATCGGGCCTTTATTTAGTTTTGACAAAGTATTATTGAAAATTGACGTGGTGACTACTGGTCGGTCAGCAGCAATTTGAAAGCCCCTCAGTGACCACAGGCGGCTCACATCACGGTCACAGTGTTAATAAATCATACGTTACTCAGCCACACGGCCCTATTTAGTCTTGTGTTTTTGATCGTCTCACTTGATCCTAATTGTTCTGACTTGAGAGTTTATTCTGTGAAACAAGATTCAAATCTTGAATTAGAAATAGTTGGTTAAAAAATTCAAAATTTATTTCAAACGCGTTTTTAAAGTAGTGAATTATCAAGCTGGTACAGTTATTTGAAGAAATCAGAATCGTAAAAAATTCTTAACTGAGTAAATTCGATCATTTACTGACGAATGTAAGAAAATTTAGAAACCAAACTTGTGCTTACATTGTCCTGGAAAATTTGCACTACACTAATTACCCTACAGTTGTGGATGAACGACGATGTTCAAACTGAAATAGACGACCTGACGTCGGAGCAGCTACAGTTCAGATGTTGCGTATACTTAAGATGACCATCCATTCGTAGCTATGCCACGTAAAGCATCATTGCTCTGGGAATACAAATCGCAATGTCATGGATGTGGGAGATATTTTAAGGTCAACAAATTTTCTCGAGAATTCAGCCGAACCAAAATATAGGCCCAAACGCAGGCTACTCGGCATTAATAAAATAATAAAAAAACAGATTTGGAACTTGGCCAAAGTTTTGGATTTTCGAGACGAAAGGATCTAATGGGAATCATCGGGGTAGAAGCGGTTAGAGGAGAAGCTCGTCTCCTCACTGAGCTAACACTTTTCCCTCACTTCCTTAACGTCTAAAAATAAGAATCAACACTGCGCAATGTCATTGCAATAATAAAGCGAGTAAATAAAAGGTTTCCTTAACAGGTGATTTTTTTAAAAGTGTGTCTTAAGAAAACATTTTTTCTCTTATTTCTTGTCCAACAAAGAAGGATTCTTTCTTCCCTGCGTTGGTGCACCCGACTATCCACTGCACCGATTTGCCGGTAATTTACGTATCAGCCGCTATACAACTGCACCTAATTCCCAGAACTTTTCCCAGTACGGAAAAATTGTGTCACAAGCTAAAAAATAACCGACAAAAAATTGCCAAACCTTATGGCTAGCCATAGCAAATGTCTGCCCTTATGTGCTTGAATTGACAGTGTGGTTTAACGTTTAATTGTTAGGTTCAGGGTTAAAGGTCTGGTGGGGTTAAGGGCTTATGAAGATGTGCTTTGTGTGTCCTGCAGTGGTCCTGTGTCAGGTTATGACAGTGGGAAGAAAAGCACGTACCATTTATAGAAGGGGTATAAATTTGCAATATTCCTGTGCAATAAACCATCTCAAAGCGCTAAAAGCCCTGCCAATGTCGTCCTATTTATGTTTACCAATAGTTAGCGAGTTTGAACATGCATGATAAAAACTTTAGTTCACTGAACCACACAATTTTAAACTTTCCCTTTGTCCTTGAATGATCGGCGCCCGAGAATGAGGCAGTAGGAAGCCAAGAGTTTGGGGTCCAGAGCGCCTCTGAGCACAGGGGGCGGCGGCCAATAATGACACCATAACGCCAGATTTGTGATGCCCGGACAGCAAGTCAGGGAGCCGCCTCGGTCATTCCAGGGAGTGGTGACCGCCGCTCCCCACAGCTCGCCACGGCAGGACAGCAGTCAAGTTAGTGGGGGAACGAACCCTTCCCAAGTTGAGGTGATGCGCGCTGTACCCTTAACACGTACACGTACCCTTAACACGAACCCTGTATCTTTAACATGTACCCTGTCACTGCGGGGATTTTCATAATGCTACTGGCCGACCTGTAGTTACTAACTAGATTCTATAAATACATAATGAAAGGTAAATAAAGGCACGATCCAGTTAATGTTTGTTATTTGCAAAATTACTTGCTACAATTAAATATTAATTTGAATTAAATATTGAACTTCAGTTTAACCCATCGCAGGAAACGTGTTAAGTCGTTACATTCTCCATGCTTAAGCAATCTGTCAATTTCAACCATCGTCATGTACGTCCAGCAACACTGTTCATCCCTGCATACACTAACAGGAGTAAATATGCAGGTATTCAGCCAATAACGACATAGCACTTTGATCCCCATGCGCTGCGTGCTGCTCGCTACTCGCACAAGTCGATGAAATAAACTAACCTTTCAGAGGCAGTCAAAATTGCACCATTTAGGGTTTTACAAATACAGAGGGCAGACAAGCTGTATGACAAACAGCCATAGAGTGGATTAGATTATTAGTTGGTTTAAGCCTCCCTATCCGCAACAAAGGATATCCAAAGAGAGGAAGGAAGAAGGCACCATTTAGTATGGAGTTAAGAAAACGCGGAATCTCGGCAGAAAGGGCATAGAAACAGTAAGATGAGAAAGAAGTTCATGAAACAAGATCAAAGTTGAAGGAGAAAGTAGTAAGTGCTGAAGAAAAAGGACCGCAGTGAACTGATAAAAGATGGTTCTCAACATAGCAAAAGCATTTTATTTCAACAAAAAGAAGGCCTACCTAACTCTCAGCTCGGACCATAGAGTGGATCATGACTGCTTTACATTATGGTTGGAGACGAGGAGCCAACAAAAAGAATTCGGTGTACTTGACGTAGTCTTTATGAAAATTGTCTCAAGGTCTATAAATATGATTCAAAGAAAAACTGAGGCCTTAACAGGTCCTGAAGATGTTCGAACGATGTCTATCTTTAGTTTTTAGGCTTCACAGGACATCAGGTTGAGAAAATATTATTTTAAATTTGTGACAGTGGAATATTCGAGAACCGACTAGAGGGAAGAGACCGTTAGAAGAAAGAATTCTCAGCAAAAAAGTACATAAGAGCTTGGGGAATTTTTACTATTATTATTATTATTTTTAAACAAGAAAGTTTTAGCCTCTCATTACCACGACAGAGATGTTCAAAGAGAGGAGAGATGAAGGCACCATTTAGTATGGAGTTAAGGGAACGTGGAATCTATGCACAAGGTGCATTAAAAGAGTAAGCTAAGAAAGAAGTTCATGAAACAAAATAAAAGTTGAAGAAGAAAGTAGTAAGTGCTGAAAAACAGGACAGCAGTGAACCGAAAAAGATGGTCCCTTACAATATAAAAACGTATTCTATTTTAATAAAAAGAAAGCCTACCTAACCTTTAGCTCGGGCCCTCACAAATAGTCCCCCTGGGCGTGCTAATTCCAATAGAGACAATAGTTGTATCCCCGGAGGGAAGCTTTGGAAATACGTACAATAATTTGGAAATACGCATATGGGCATAATTATTGACACAGCACCGCAAAATATAGGTTAAACAGAATCAGGAGATTAAAGAATGTTTTGTTTAAATATTCATGCAGGACGCGTAGACGTATACGAGCAACGATACTCTCAAGTTTTAAAGGTGTGGCAGATTTTTTTGGGGCTTTATTACGAAAGATGAAACATATTCTGGCAAAAATGTTATCACGTTCAGTCAGTTCTTCTAATTTTGCCAACTAAAAGAACCATCAGATTTCAATCGAACATTTGATGTGCCAAATTGCATTTTAGGGTGTTTTTATAGCAGATTTAAGGGAGGAATATAACCGAGAGTCATCGGCAGTCACCATTTCAGGGTTAGCGCCTGTTTTCGTGATGACACAACAAAGTGCCATAATAAAAAAAAAAAGGCACAGCTCAGAAATAAGTTGATACTCCTCCAAGATTTGATACTCTTAAGTCAACAGTGTGCGCAATAATCAAGAAGAACGTATCAGGTCAGCAACAGAATGGGAGATGGGAAAAACTTGCATTTCAAAAGACGGAAAGGAAAACGGTCAGATGTGCTAAAAACAATCCTCGTACCAAACTAAAGACATTCCGGATGTGCTGCCTTTCTTGATCACGGTGTCTCACGGGATAGTTGTGCAGTTTTGTAGAGAGAAGAGCTGAAGGCATGTTGGCCAAGAAAACTTCGCTTTTGAAACTAACGCAGCTCTGAGCGAAGATTTGTTTCGCAAAACGTCACTCGAAAAAAATTAATTGTATTCTAGACACATGTTTCATGGTCGACTGAGACTGAAGTTGAACTTTTTGCTAAATCTCACTCGTGTTCAGGAAATCTAATGAAGGACATCTACAGGAAAACACCATTCCAGTAGTCAAGCTTTGAGCTTGATGCATTGAGGAGGTTTTACTACATCTGGTCTCGGAAGACTTGTTGAGGTTCATGGAACTACGAAAAAAATATATATGTTTACAGTTTTGAATCACGACCTGGAGGATTCTGTTAGAGAGCTCAATCTGAGTTGCCATTGAACCTTTGTGCAGAACAATGATCCCAAGCGTAGCTATTAATAAAGTGAGAATCTGTTGGAGAACATCAACATGCATTAGTGTATTCGAGTGGCCATCACATATCCTAGACCTCAATCAAAAGCGAGACTTTATTGAGAACAATAAAGCTAAAAGTGAAGAGGAAACTTTCAAATCTCAAGAAATTTCAATTGGGAGATTTCAATTGGGAAGACTGGAAGAATTTGCTTTTTGGTGAATGGACTAGACTGGAGAAGAATTATAATAAAATATTGCGTGAAGTTTTCTCTTTTAATTTTGCCGTTGTAATCTTCCACTTGTGTTTTTGTACTGACTTAATTGATTTTTTTCAAGAACTGATTATTGTTTTTCCGGCTTGCTGGTGTACACACATAGAGGTACCACATGGTTCGAGTTACTGTCTTAATGTTATGTGTTCTCATTTACTAAAATACAGTTTTTGAGAGGCTGCGTCAAAAATCAGTAAATAGGTGTATATGTGTGTGCTGCTAACTTTGCTGTATACGATTTTTTTCCCTTTTTTTTGCACCCGCGATTATCACCACTGATTAGGATGTGATCACTCAAAGGGAGGTGCTATGTTTCTCGACAAAAGATGTTTAAAATGTTTTGAACTGGAAGCTCACACGTCGTGTTCGTCGCAAAATTAACTCGCATGATAGAGTTGGTCATAATCCCCGCATGGCTTAATGCGTGTGCCGCTTGTAAGCTGTCATGCGAGCTACTGCCCACTTAGGACGAGCGCAATGGATTGCGCAACACAACAGCGGGGAAGTTTCCTCTCAACAAATGGCAAATGAAAGTTGTAAAACTGTAAGATAAACCCATCATAGTTGAAACTATGCGCAAAATGAACCACACCCGTGAATTTGTAGAATTCCAATTTGAGTACACATTTCCTTGTCCCACAGCATAAAAATTGTAAACATTTCTGAACAGTGAACTTTTCTACATCTGTTGTGCGTGACACGGAGCTGCAAGCCAGCACGTGGCGTACGAGGCTCACGGGAGAGGCACTCCGCATCGACATGAAAACTTTCAGCGATGTAAGGTTTAGCAAAGTCTGAACTGGTCATACATGCGAATGAATCATTAATTGACAATGTATTCTTTCTGCAAAACAAGGAAACTTAAAGAGATTATAATTATTTTCAATTCCTAGTTTCCTCTTCTAGTTTAAAATTTTGAGCAATGAAACGCTATTCGTTGAAAGGTCAACGGGTCGACAACAATCAAAGAATGAGTTATCGGCTATGGAAACTTTGAAGGAAAGATTATGCAATTACAAATTAAACAGGAAAATCAAGATATTCGTCACAAAAAAATCGCAAATTAACACTCACTTTACTCATATTGCAATTTGGTAAGAGTAACTTAGCAATTTGTTGAAATTTTGGGTAAACTACTATTCTGGTTAGTGAAATCAAATTTTCAATGTGTCAGCGCAGTGGCACGTAACTGTGAAACTGAGACAAGTTAAAACGGGATAAAGACACCAGTACCCAGGCAGGAACACCACTTAAGAAGGGCCACTGCTAGTGAACACGGGGGCTTCGCACAGTCGTGTGAGGTCGTTTCAATAAGTTATTGAGCCTGAGTCTTTAAAAGGAGTAACGAAACATCAGTTACTAGTTGTTAACATTTGTGTGAGAGTCGCGTCAAAGAAGCAAGAGCGCAACGAAAAAATCCTCGGAAATTTTTTATATCATTCTTTAGACATTGCGAACATCAGCACATAAATACCTCGTTTTTCAAATAAAACTTCGTTATCAATATCAACAATAAATTTTAGATCTTTGTCATTATTCGAACAGTGAAAGTCAACAGCAATTCATGCCACGATAAATATCTCAGAAAATAAATATCATGGAAAACAGGACAAGGAAACTATTCGTCACTGAGAAAAATCCACGCGACAACTTAAAGCCATTATATAATTTGTTTTTCATAATTCAGAGTGCGAGTATACCGCTGTGCACTCGATTTACAATCGCTTCCGTAATGGCATGAAGAGAAAACTAACAGAGTTTTGAAGTAAATCAAGCCTTGGAGACACCCCACAGAATCATCAACGTCAGCATTTTTTCATTCGTCGTAAAGTGAACAAGCAGTTACTCACCAGCAAAGAATCGTGATGCCAGGGACAAAATACGTGAATGGCAAAATATGTGAGGTAGAGCGTTACTGTCAGTTCTTAAAATGAACACATGTTCTTATTTACGCATTTCCACTATAATCACCCAGAGCAGCTTTCACTAGTAATGTATTTTACAGTAAAAAGTAATCATCCCTTGATGATACCCTCACATTACGCGCTATTTGTAGATTTGAATGTAAAAGAACCGATAAATCTTATTTTAAACGAGAAACAAAAAATTGCGCATGAAGATTCTACACAAAGTGCAAAAATTAGAGCATATTAAATTGATGGTTCCATAAAGGTAGCACGGACAAAAGCATCACTGAAGTTAGTAAAACGAGTGCTGCGCATGGATTGGTTCTCCAGATTTAAAGCAACACAAGTTGTGAACAGGGAATGAGGTAGACAGTGAAATATGCACAAGTGAAATATTATACAGGTGGAGTAAATGTTTGGCATCGACCAACTAAGGGCTCTAAAATTGATAATGCTCAGAGGCAGAGGTGATGCAGACGTCTGGCCAGGTCGAGAGAGGAGATTGCCTTCTCGTGTAGCGGGGGGAGTTCAAATTCATCGAACTCTCACCAATGCATTGGTATAAATCGTGCGCGGTTGGAAGCGCTCCCATTTATCAAGCTGTAAAATATCATAGAAGCGCTGCAGCCCGAGCCTTGGCAGAAAAAAATCATATTCCTCACCCGGCAGCTTGATGGTATCGCGGTCTTTGAGCGCCTCACAAGTACTTGTCTAGAGGCGTTCCTGCACCGCCGGGCCGCCGTTCACCCTCGCCCTCTACAATACATGGAGGCTTAGAGGCAAACTTCACGCATCGAATTTTCCAGAGCTCTCGGTTCACATGCAAATGAAGGAAGGCGTCTGATGACAGCATTCAAAAAAGGACTTCCGTTAGCAGCATCGCGAAGGAAAAAACAGAGTCTCATTTCAGTTAGAGAGTTAATGAGAGCAACTTCAGGAATATCGAGTATAGTACCAATACCGAAATTTCTAGCAAGTCTGGAATCATTCAAGCCGCTGAGATAACGAGAATCTTCAATGAAAGCTCTTCACAAGACACTGAAGTCGAATTGGACTCGGAAGCGAAATTGGGTACATTTAAAATTTGATGAAACATGCTTCCAATTTGCATCTCAACCAAGAAATGCAGAAAACCTCGACATTTTACGCACCGAAAAAAACGTTTCTGTTTCTCGCAGTTAAAGGGGCGCTCCGTGCACTTCACCCTATAGGGTAGTTGATGTAGGACCAGAGTCAAACTAACACGAGTACTTATTTACTGAAAGAAATTTTTGCATCTCTAAATGTGTCATGGCTGTTCAGGTGTCTCATAGGTAGAACATCTCAAAGAGAGAGCAGATGTCTCATCGGAAGTGTGACTCTTCAATGAGCACGATCTATAAGTGGTGCCTGTTTTATTGACAGTGATAATGTCGTGGATTAGTCACCCCTCAAAGCTGACTCTAGTCATTTAAGTGTTCAGTAAATGTAAGATGTACCAATTTAATTTCTGTTATAAATATTCTGAGTTTTACGCAAAGTTTCACGCTTGAACCCTTGAGTAGTAGCTTTTGAAAGACCACCACCGCACTTAGCCGAATGGAATGAAATGGCGATGGTAGTATTACTAAGTTTTACAACTGGTGACCACAGCAGCTTCTGCCGCTGCGTTCCAGCAGGTTCACCTACATCTGGTGTCCCCAACAGCATCTGCCGCTGTTCTCTAGAACATTCGAGGACGTTTCTTCATTACAGTGAAACTGCAGGCTATGGGAACGTCAACGCGTCAACCATGCAAGGCAGTGCAATGCTACGCTTAATCTCCGTCGAGTTTTCTATGACACTAGTTATAAATGCATTAAATTGCAGCTCAAATGTCATCGATGAGACATTGGAGCATCTCTAAATCGGGTCTAGAGACACTTGTGTGCATCTTAATCTTGAGTGTCTCATTGATGACGCATCGGTGTGTCTCGATTTTGGGACACACGTCAGATGCACCAAGGTGTTTCAAAATAGGGCTATTATTTCTTTCAGTGTACTTTCTACCCGTACAGCCATGAGTAACGCACAACATTTGCATAACTCCTAGACTCAGATCAAGTATGTAGAAATGAGCCAAGAAAACTTAACCTTATGCACGTGCCTTTAAATTTACGCGCGAGCAGCAATACAACAAAACACAAAATAAAGGAGAGAGTTGTGAATCATCAGAAGCGAACGCTTAAAGATTCAACATAACATGAAAGTTTGCTGAGGGAACGGATGACCACGAGAACATGGTGAGAAGAAATTCAGAAGACACTTCAATCACTGCTGGCTTCATTTACAAATCAGTCTCATTATCAGGGAATCCTTCATCTCGAGAGTGTCGTAAAGCCCATCCCAGCTAAGCTAGCCACAGCTTTGGTTCATCTCCCTGCTAGAAGTTTTAAAGCGCCATTACGGAGATAAAAATGAGCGTAGGAAAATAAGCTCGAGGTCGCAGTTCTCATGCAACATCCGCTGCCTCATGAAGTCTGCCTCTGAAGCATAGCCAATATTGATAACAAATTCTCCTAGGCCTTATTGCGGTCATCAGAACAAATCGCTTTCTCGATATCATTTCCGTTCAATCGCCCTATACGGAGTGGCCATTATGTGAACAGGAGTTGTTGCCAGCGCTGACCCCAGCAATATCAAGAAATTGTAGTGATCTCGAATTCAATGAAACCTATGGACAGAGAATAAAATTGAAAACGAACCTAACAAATTTATTCAAGCCTTGTAATATACATTCAGGAAATTTTGGTTTACGCAAGCTTTTAACTTTCCACTTCACAGTGTATAAAATGGGAATATCAAGCCATGCACATTGCACGAAGGGAGGGTTACAGATATGTAAGGCAGTAGCTTGTGAGGTATGATGGATAAACCAGCTAAATTTACTAGGAAGGAATTGCATATTATTAGCACCCGAAGGAAAACGCCTTCATAATCAGATCAATATGACTCATTTTGAATAACAGCCTCCGTTGACATTTTGTGAGAAAAAGCGGATCACAATTACAACGTAAGATGCGTGGAAAGTTCAAAATCTTTTCCTCGAAATTAAGGGTTACTTACGTCAGATGTTCGAGTAAAGCTGACATGTTCAAAAGCATACGAGCTCGCGTTTTGCAAAAATTCTTATCAAGAGGAAACATTAGTTGATAAACAATATGTTAATCTAATTCCAATGACTTTTAATCTCCAATTAGGTGGAACATGACGTTTCGGATGGAGGCTGCCTAACTTTTAAATTGCCGTGAAATCAACTTAATAAAAAAGTTACTCGCATTCCATTTAATTATCTTGTCATTGCTCCAGCATTAATGCGGCCAAAACATGACAAGTTTATATGGCATTTTATATGACTGAGGGACTCATTATTAAACTACGCCAGTGGTTTTCAAAAGTAGTGCCTTGGATCATGACGCCATCGGTAATTGGTCTGCGCAGGTCTTCAGTTTTTGCCATAACGCGTTTACTTAACCACCGGTGTTGAATAAACGCTAGTCTCTCACGCCACACACTTTGGTTAGAAACTTTAAAATTTCGTAGAACTAGATTGATTTCCGCTGCCTAATCATGGTATACAGTCACTATTCTATGCCACCAGCATTTTGAATACCTACGCGATAAATATACATTTTTGTGTTGAACGAAGCTATAAACGTCAATTAACGTTCCGAAGCGCTGAAAAATAATAAGATACAAATGTGGGAATGGAACTTATTTCTGTTAGGACAGGGTGCCAGAGCAATCCAGGGCTCTGTCCACCACACGAAAAATTATTCTTATTATTGACAAATTAGTTTGAGACTCCCTAACCACAACAAAGGGAATCTCAAGAGGGCAAAGAGAGGGGCAAATTAGTGCGGACTTTAAACACGTAGAAAGAACAAATTCAGGGATTAAATTTATGAAACAAGATGAAAGTTGAAGGAGAAAATAATAGGCGCTGAAAATAGAACAGCAATGAATCGAAAAAGGTGGCCCATAAAAAACGAAAAACTCATTCATTTTCAACAAATCGAAGTTCTGTTTAACCTTTAGCTAGGAACCTTACATCTTCTCCCTGGAAGAACTATTTTCCTCAGATTCAATAGTTGAATCCCCCCGATGGGTTTACTGGGAAAAAGAAGCTGGGAAATGAAATAAACCGACGGCAACTACTCTCACAACAGATTCCCATATTTGGAGCTTTGATACAGATAGCTCGGAAGACCGAAAAACGCAGCTTCAGTTCCCTCCTTCCAACGCCCATGCCTGAAGAAGGAATATCAGCACATCTCATTTCTCAGAACTGAGAATTCTGCTCATCTCGAGAAAACCTAAATTGCATAAGACTGAAATTGCATGCCTTCCAGACCATTACCTTAAGAGATAGCAATAAACAACATGTCAAGTGTACGAATCAAGCAGTCAGATCCAATGAAGTGACTGAGAGATTTATGAATTAATCTTAGCTCCGGCTGGTAGCGCGAGAAAAACTTCTGCACAACCGAAACGATATCTCCGTCCTCTTATTTCAAAATCCAAGAGCTACTATGTAATTTACCCGCTTACCTCAACCCCACCTCAAACTCAGAGATCGTGTGATATTTCAAGCTTAAAAAAACTAATTTTGCTTCATGTCCTTCATCCGGGCCTGTCATGCTTGTATCATCAGATACAAGTCATCAGCACACCCCTCTACATCCCAACTGTTAGGTTAGCAGTTAGTTCAGAGCACTTTCGCGAGGAATTCCGGAGTACGGAGGAGGGGAGTCAAACTAGTTGATGGATGGCCTCCGTGACCGATGAAGTAGCGTGGGGCTGGCTTTGACTAACTCAGTTTTGAGCAGAACGAAAAATACAGGAAGAACAAACGACAGGAGCGTGACTCTCAGGTACTCGCAAGTCACAGCGAGAGCACAACATCGCTACGCTACGGTGAAATGTGGCAAAATATCTCGAAATATACGAGATCACATTTTTCCAAAGACCAAGTTTACTTCAAAGTAATTGAAGTGGAGTTGGATAGTGCATTATTTCACACCTTTTTCAAGCACACTCAAATTTAAGGGCATACCTTAAACTTTCACGATGAATACATTTTATTGGAGATAAAGCAAGCAGTCGAAGTTTAATTCTGTAGCATTTACGAGGAGCATAGTGGGCTCCCAATTGGATAACGAAAGAAGATTATATTATTAGTAAGTTTAAGTCTCTTTAACCACAACAAAGGTATTCCACAAGAAAGAAGGAAGCACTACTTAGTATGAAGTTAAGGGAACAGAGAATATATGCACAAGATGTGTTCCCGCACAAAATCCCCTGCGCCAAAAAAGCATCAAGTGATCAAGTGATGAAGTAATTTTATGGAACAAGATAACAGTTCATGAAGAAAGTAGTAAACGCTGAAAAACAAGGCATACAGTTAGCGACGAAATTATTCGTACACCCCTCGTCTCTCAAAACTTTCTAGAATTGCTCAAAAACTTTTGTTGCCACAGGCATAAGATTTTCACAGGGTGTGAAGTACATACTAGTGACAATAATACGAAATTTCTAGAACTAAATACTTATTTGAAAGATTTAACAAGCTGAACTTCAGAAACACGAAAAGACAAAATTTTTCATACAACTGTAAACATTGCATTTAATTGAAAGTATTTACCGTTATACTCGTTTTATTGAAAACAATTGATGTCTAAAATGTTCTTGAACATTCTAGGTGTGAGATCATTCTAGAAAAAAGTGTCAGAGTTAACGGGGAGCCAGAGGAGTCTGGCTTTGTCATTCGTACACAACCGCCACGATGGGAATAACTAATAACTAAGATTAAAAACACGATGGGAATAACTAAGATAGAAGATTATTGACTGCCACGAAGCTGGAAATAGTTATGGCGACATATCTAAGCGTTTGAGCATCCCAAGATCTACAGTACAATCTGTTATAAAAAAGCTTACTACGTTTGGTACTGTAGAAACTCTGCCTGGGCGTGGTCGCAAACAAATTCTCTCAGTGAAAACTTCTCGGAAATTGTGTCGTGAGGTCAACGCTAATCCACAATTGCAGCTAGACGACATTGCCGAGAGATTAAACGTTCAGGAAACTAGCGTGAGCAATCGCACAATCCAGCGCTGTCTGAACAAGGAAGGCCTACACGGACGCAGACCTCGAAGGACTCCACTCCAAAAACCATGTCATGTTGCTGCTCGCTTGAACTTTGCAAAGTCACACTTGGATACGGACAGAGACTTTTGGGAGAGAGTTTTATGGAGTGACAAACCAAAATCGAGCTTTTTGGTTACAATGACGTGAAGAAGGTTTGGCGTAAGAATGGCGAAGCTTTCCTGCCAAAGAACACTGTGCCAACAGTTGAACACGGAGGTGGATTACTGATGTTTTGGGGTTGTTTTGCTGCATCGAATACTGCAAAATTGGTTGCAATAACTGTAGGGAAGATAAACTCTGATGACTAAATTTCTATTTTGGACGAAAACCTGAAGGTATCAGCTAATAGTTTGGGACATGGAAGGCGGTGGGTATTTCAAAAAGACAATGACCCAAAGCACACGGCCAAGTCTACAACTAGCTGGCTCCAAAGAAATAAGATAAATGTGCTGCCATGGTCGTCGATGAGTCCTGATCTCAACCCCATTGAAAATTTGTGGCAGGAATTAAAAGTCAACATCAACAAGAGAGCTCCAAAGAATCTTCAGGAATTGAAACGCATCGCCATTGAAGAGTGGAACAATATTTCATCTGAAACTATACGGAAAACTTGTCAAAAACTCTAATAAAAGAATTTTAAATGTAATGAAAATGAAAGGTCAAGCTATTGATTATTAAAAAATGTACTCAAATGGTAGATTCACCTCAATAAAGTGTAATACTACTCAGTGTATGAATAATTGTGTTTTATCGTGTTTCTGCAGTTCAGCTTGTTAAATCTTTCAAAAATAATGTTTTATCCAGAAACTTCGTATTATTGTATCTAATATGTGCTTCACACCCTGGGAAAATCTTATGCCTGTGGCAACAATAGTTTTAGACTTATTCTAGAAAGTTTTGAAAGACGAGGGGTGTACGAATAATTTCGTCGCTAACTTTAAGTGAATTGAAAAAAGAGGGTCTGTAACAAAATAGATAGAAACCTCTTCTGTTCGGGCAAAAGGTAGGCCAATGTAACCTCTAATTTGGGACCTCAAATCTTCCCTGTGGTAATTCCCATAGATGCTGTACTGTAGATGCTATTCAGGAGGGGGAGTTGAAATCAAATAAAATCTTAGTGGATGAATTACTAAAATCTGTGAATATTTCTTTCTATCACTTAAACGAACATCAAGAGATTGACAAGCAAATAAGTTGCTATGAATCTGAAAGATAGAAGTTTCGAAGGCCTATCTATAGCTGAGATAATATAATAGATCTCTCATGGGGGTAATTTAGACGAAAAAGTTATTCATTTCTGTCGCTCTGCGACGTTAATAAGTCAATGTAATACGAGTGTCACACCTCAACATCTCTTCTAGCTATTTGTGAATTCTTTGGACACTGAAGCGCATGGACATACCACGTTTGAGAGTTTATTGGACGACGCTCTGAAAGCAGCGGTTTCCAACATAGCACGGATTTCTCGAAGCCTGCTCTGCGGTTGCATGACAACGCCAGGCGGCGCACGGCTCGTAACTCTAGAAATACGAAAAATTTGGGTATTGTGACCCAACGGATCACCCTCCTACAGACCAGATCTCGCTCTGATATGACTTCGAATAGAAATCATTTAATAGCTCGAAGAACTTTGGCAGGACATTGATTTACCTTCACACGCTTCCTGCGATGGATTAAATTGAAGTTCAATGTTCAATTAACTTTAATGTTTATTTTTAGTGTGCAATTTTGAAAACAGCAAACATTAACTGGATCATGCTTTCGTTTAGCTTTCATCAAGTATTTATAAAAATAAGGTTAGTGTCAGCAGGTCGGTCAGCAGCATTTCGAAAAACCCTTCGGAACCCATTGTTGAGTCCCTTTGCAGGAAACGTGTTGAGCACATATACTTTCGGGACTCGGTGCATAATTGGCTCCAAGAACTGAAAATTCACTCACGCCCTCATACATGTTAGTGTTTTCGAACACAAAGCCCACATTTCCCGCACGAAAGTAGAGTATTTTGAGGGAGTTAATAAATAGTTGGCCAAGGATATGAGCAGGAGCAAATTTGATGCCAAATGATCCCAGCAGACGTTTCTGTTAGTCAACTATATTTCACTGCACTTAGACTAGATCAAGAGTTAGTTTAAATCTCCCGAACCATAAGAAATATGTTCGCCAAAGAGGAAGGAGAAAATTTAGGTTTGTACAGAATCAGAGGCACGAGGCTGCTGAGCACAAGGTGCGTCCCAACACTCGGCGCATAGGAACAGCAACATGGATAGAAGTTTATGAAACAAAATTGAATTAAACTTAAACAAGAAAATAGTGCGCACTGAAAGAAATAACGCAGTGAACTGGAAGATGATAGTCTTAACATGACAAAAAAAAACTATTTCAACGAAATAAAAGCCGACTCAAAGTTCAGCTCGGGACCTCATATATTATCACAATTGAAAAATGTCGACGAGAGCAACTAAAATCTAGAAAGTTTTTCTTTCTGTTTGATCACAGAATAGACCTTAGAACTGAATAAATTGACCTTGCTCTTTGGTTAACACCTGCACCCTCTCTGCGCAATAATCACCCATATTTGCGTAAGAAACTAAATGATGTGTTAACAGTGAATAGATGTCTAAATCATTAGAATTGAAGATGTTGATATAAATTCTTTATAAAATCAAATTGTTACTTGAATTGTTTAAAATTTTCCAACGCCAGGAGGTGAAAAAACGTTCTCCCATGATTTTTTACCGAATTTTTTTAATTAACTTGAGGACAAGAAATTATTTTGACAAACAACTGGATTGTATTTGATTAAGTCCAATAAATAACCAGCGCAACCTACGACCTCTAATTGTGCATCATACACGCCCGCCAGTTTGCTCCTCATTAAAAAGTATTCGTGGGCCAATTTGCTCGTGCTTTTTTCAATTTCATAAACAATTTAATCATTGAAGAGCCTGTGAACATGAAACTAAAAATCTGTCGATGTCAATAAACCCTTTGCTTCCCGACGGGAACTCCAGTTCCGAGATGGCTTGTGCTTCCAGTTTAGGGAAATTGACAAAATTTCAGGGTGATTCAACTAGTAGGGAAATAATTTGAACTAAATGACAACATTAGGGCAATTCATAGTATTCCTGCAACTATGTTTTTAGACATTCCACAAGTTTGACACATGCAATTTGCTATTGGTATCCACTCAGTGTAAGCTTCATGGTCTATGAAATACATTTAATACCTTTTTTATTGAACTTGAGCAAGTTTATCATACGTACATGTATATACAGATAAAATTAAGCAAAAAAACTAAATTAATATTTTTTTCAGATATTTCGACCATTTTTTGGCGACGAAGCATACATTTTTAAAGCAAATTTTTTTCAATTGAAGAATGAAGTTAGCACCTGTTGGTACAGAAAAAACATGCTAGGGCAATTTTGCGGATGTTTCAGGGTAATGACTGCAATTATCTTAGAAAACTTTTCCCTTAACAATTTGAGTGTTAGGAAGCAAAGGGTTAAAGTATGCTAATTGTTCGATGCAAAAAAAGTGACCCATAGGGGGGTAACGTACAAACTGTTTTGTACTATTCATGCTGTCTTGCTGACATAACATTGGGATGAAAATGTTCGTGCAATCCGTACATTTCAGGGCAACTATGTATTAAGTAGCCCTGCCGCCTAATTAGTGCACAGCAAAGCACGGTTGACATAAATTTTGCAACTGAAACTACATTAGGGAAAGAACAGGTTTCTCCTACAAGAAGAGCACGATTCGAATTACAGCTTGTAATGAAACTTATCGTTAGGATCTTGTCAGCGTTACCAATATCCCAGGCTATACATAAAGCGATACAAACGAAATTTTCCATTCTTGGAGAACGGTGATACCTGACTTAATCGTAAATTGTGTTGGCAAGGCTCAGGCTAGTCAGTTGAACTTAATTAAGGTAATAGTTCCAAACTATGAGCGCCTAATTCTTAACTAAGGATGTGCACTTGTTCTATTTCCAAGAACTTAAGAGTCGTGCACCAATGCTGCGCTTGTGCGGAAGGTGAGCTAGATGACTGGAGCAACGCTGAGCTTAACCGCAACGCTTCGAATCAGATTTTTTGCACAGGTTCGTTGAGGCCATTGAAGCACAGCTCCAAGTTTTCCCTTCATTCCTAAGTAACGGCAAAAGTCCGGGCGCGGCAAAGAACCCACTCGATACCAGCATTGCCCATTCTCCTCGAGATTTACGAACTTCTGCCAATATCACAGCACCAATTCATATAAATTGACCGCGCTTGCAATCTTTCCGCTCGGACACCTTTACATTTTCTCCTTATCTCTCAAGGATTAAGCGTGAGTTTTGAAAATGACTGAAATTTTCAATCAAAACTTGTAATATTTCATCCCTTCTATTTAACAGGTCATTATAATCGAAAACCTAAAACAAACGCTGCAAAAAGGCAACTTTTAATTAAACAATGGGGAATAACAGAGTAGTACTATGGTGAGAGGCTGCACTGAACCTATTCTTTAGCAGAAACTAGAATACACATTTATACGCATTGAAATGAATGGAATGACTTGAATAAAATGAAATACATGCGAAATAAAGGTTGTGAAAGCATCATCATTCAACGCTGTGTGGCTACTTTAAGTTATTGCATTTTAAGGGAGACAATGTTAAATTGTAATTCTGTTCGAATAAAAATTGAAAACTTATTTATTAAATTAAATAAATAAGGACTCAACAACTTTTTCAGTCGTCGACAACTGCGCTCGTATAAAATTAAACATTCATAAGTTTGGAACTCACGTATTACTCGTTGATACCAAGTTTCATTTACAGGAAGGTCTTCCAATAAACTCAATACATGGTTCATTGTAGAGTATTACCGTCCACGCAATCTAACCAAGAATGAATGAAAGAAGGAACAAGCAAATTTATTTAGTCATGACTCCCGCACCTTTCAAAGTTTAGGGGAACGATTAAAAGGTTATCAGCCTGCTCGTCTCAAGAGACAGGCAACAAAGTTAGTACTTAAAAACTGTTAGAAAATAAGGTTCTTTCAATAGAACGAAGGTTATTAACACGTTCCCCGCGTTTCCACGGCTGTCAACGGTTGGTTTGGTTAGGTTGTAAGTTGCAGAATAGGGATAGCATTTCACCTCATGCGATAACAATTATTTTAAAAAAATGTCGCGAAAAACATACAATGTCGTGCATTTAAACCTGTACGTAAATGGGCAATTTACCTGTTGGTACACGTGTGGCCCAATACGCGGGGAGCGTGCTAAGGCATTAGGCCTATTGCTATAATTAAGAATTCTTAACAAATTAAAAGTAAAATCTGCTTAATGCGGGAGTTTCTTCCTTTTGTGTCAAGGCAACAGTCTGGACGCGCAGGATTGAGCTTAAACTGTATAGGGCCACCAAAGCAGATACAGAAGTTGTCAAGCTGTAGTTAAGAGTCTTGCTCCGAGACGCCGGAGAATAAATTGTCTTGGGCCACCAAAGCTGTCAGCAAAACGGACTCCCAGGAGGCAAACTGCCCGCCGATTGTCGTGCGGCTCAGCGGAGGTGTGCGTCCCCGGATAAAGTCCCCAGCGACCCGGCGTTATACCACGTCTTCGATGCGTTCGGGAAAGCGGCCCGCCCTCGTTACAGAGACAAGCGCATGCCGACGGCGGAGCGTTCCAGGAGCACAGCAACCGTCAAGGCACTCCCAGGTGCATCGACTCGTCTGCTAAAATAAACCAATAAATGAAGACAGAGCAAAATTATAGAAGTGATACTATTACAAAATCAACGCAGAAATTTGCAAAGAGTTGAGAGATAAATTACCTAATTCAGGCAGCTGCAAGGGGTAAATAGGCACCGACGAAAGCAGCAGCGGTCCACTCGTCACGCAGTTACTTTTGTATATACTACAAGAAGATGGTAGGGTTACACGTAAGAAGGTTGGCAAAAAGAGTAATAATGATCAGGTTTGTCAATATTAACAAATATTGCAATGAAAATTTGTACAATTGGTATTCAACTCGAGAATAACCGCATCTGAACTTATGGTTCGTCTAGTGTAGAAACTTTATTGCAAGAAGAGTTCTCAAGGTTAAGGCAAAAGGCAAGAATTACCTGACTTTCAGGAAGATGGTAAGAGGAGAAGATGGAGCTCAAATAGGGAGTTATAGACCCCCCCTGTAACAGCTAGAGCTCTCATCCGAGATTTAAATAAGTAATGCAAGTAGTGAGTTAATTTAGTCGCCAAGGCAGCTTTGAAGTAATTGCAAGTGTAATAATTTAAGCGAAAGCCGGTAACAGGAAAATTTAAGCACTCATACAGACACAGAATAATAAATGAATAAGGGGACAAATGCCAAGTTAATTCACAGACGAGGCTGCGGTGACCCGTAGAGCTGGGGCCCAAGATCGCTCCGGTGACGGCGCAAAACCACGTTTAGCCAATGAAGGTGTAGGTTTAGTCAATACGCTCAATCGTAGATTACTAAAAAACATCACGAAGCCGTTCATCACTGGTCTTCGCAGCAGCAAGTCTAGTTAGAGTTTAGTTCAATAAGAATCTTAATTGTCTCAGCCCTGTTATCTCCGAAATTACTGCCGGGCCGCGCTGCTGGAGCAACTATACCCAGGGCAACTTTCTCGCCGGAGCATGCATGTTTTTCGCCGCTCAAGCGATTTAATACTTGGGCGTCGAAAAACATGCATGCAGGCGGTGAAAAAGTTAAACTGGGTGTGTTAGAGTTAAAGCGCCTCTTGGGTAACCCTGGAGAGGCTGTGAGGGAAATTCTCACATCTTAGAAAGATAATGCAACTTGTTTTTAGTCACAAGAATGAAGAAAATAAGGAATAAAAAATCGGTAACAAAATAGTGGAAATAATGAATATAAATTGCTCTCCGCAACCAAAGCCAAAATACTGTAAAAAATTTAATTTAAAATTCGGCAAAAAATCAGAACTTTTTCTCTAAACAATTATTATGAAATAGTTGATGGTACTTTTATAATGGCAAGATTATTTCTTAATCGCTAATTAGATTTGAAAATGTCCATTTTACCCTTCTTCAAAATTTACTGGAAAGGGGATATTTCGCTATATTTTCAAAGTATTTAGCTGCACCAAAAATCTGGAACGGATTTCTTTAAATGAACCACTTAACTAACTGAATACATCCATTAAAAGGATGCGTTAACCGTTTCGATGCTCAGCGAAACGTATTTTTAAAAAAGGAAGTACAGATGAAACATTGAAAATACGCCTGAAGTACTAAGGCTCAGAAGCTCAGTACGCCAGCCTCTCACGAGCGAGCGAAAAACAGTTGGAAATGAAAGTACGCGCGAGTGAGTAAATTAAGGAAAGAGAATTTATCCACTTTTATTCGAACAGAATTACAATTCAATAGCGAATGATTCGAAATGACTTTCTATGAAAGCTGCACAGCAGTGGAGACCGTTTTTACTTCCCTTATTTAGCATGGCTGGATTTCGGGCGCCAGAATAACTTTCAGCTGGTCAGTTACAGCTAAATGTTCGCAGGCTTTTGGGTGTCTCAAATCGATGTCTTTTGAGGGGATATTTGATTTCGGGAAGTGGTAAAAGTCCCAAAAACTCAAATCAGGCCCAAATGGAGCCTTATAAGTCACAGGAACATTTTTATCAGCCGAAAACTCGTTTACTAGAATTTCTATGAGGCAAGGGGCATTTCGCATATCTGTCGCCTCCCAAATTCATTGGTAAAATCGGATTAGTGATTGTGTGAATCATATCCAAGTCTCACTTGATCATTCTGGTCTTCAACCGATGGTCTAAACGCATAAAACCTTGGATTCTGTCGGCATACTAATTGTTTATCGAAGATGAAGTTTTTTCCCTTTGTGGTTCATCTTCAATTGCCTTTTTCCCTCCTGAAAACACATCGAAGTACCAAAAACCTGTGCCCTATCAAAAAACCGTCTCTGTAGGCCTCTTGAGTTTCTGAAGTTGCTGTGCCGCAGTGCCCAAGTCTGAAGCAAAACCTTATAACACACTTTTACACGAAATTTATGTCATCGTTTTCTTACCGATCCAGATTTCATTTCGAAAAAAATTGTTACAAACAACCAAATGACTAGACTTGAGACTCTCACCGAAAGAGCAACACATAATTAATTATGCACTATTTCTCTAACTCACGTTTCTCAGGCGCTGCCATGTTTAACTCTATGTGATACCAGTCTCACTATTAACATTACACACTTCTATCGTAGCAGCAGTGCCTGCCCGAACCAAACTGCATTGATGTATTCACACATTACGATCATTTTTGTCAAAACCAAAAACACACAATGTTCATCTCAGGCCTCAAATTAACATAGTTTTTTGTTGGGCATAAAGATACTATGGGGCATAAAGATCTTAATCTTAATGAATTCGCTTTGGTCTCCATCTCAGTCATTGAGTGTCGTACATGAGTTGCATGCGGTGGGTAGCGAGTGTTTGCATTGCGATGCGATAATTCCCTACTGACGCAAGGTACGTTGACGAATATCGACAAAACTCACACACTAGCCCAGGCGGAACTCAGAAAACGCACCCATCTTCAAGAGAGCATGAAGTCTAAAGGATGGACTTAGAAAAAAGCCAACGATGGAACTATAATCGAACAATGTAATTATCGCGTTTCGATAATCAATGTATCGCGTTTCAATGTAATTCCTATTTTTCTACAGTGAAGTTCCTTAATATGTAGCTCATATCTAAACTGCGTAAATTATAGTCCTTAGGATAGATTCAGTTAACTCAGCAGTGGAACAACGAAACAAAGAAAAGCTATCAGTAGAACGAAACACCAAAGAGCTCGAGTAGAAATCGTCGGTCATTTTGAGTTCGTATCTCCAGACACCTGAACTTCCGATTCGTTTCCAGAATGCTCTAGCGCAGTCCATCATCTTCTTTCAGACTGTTCAACAAAGAAACACAGAATCTACTTTAAAATCGCATTCTTTTATTAAGGGTGCCATATTTCTGATGTGCTTTAAAAGTCACTTCAAATGAAATTGTTCAAAATGAAAGAAAATATGAACAATGAAAGGCTGATGAGAAAAACAAAGGCATGAACACTTCAATTTCGAAGATAACACCCCAACTCAGCTCAAGTTTCCGTGCGCTGGCATAAACTTCATACTGACAGTCACCAGCAATTCGCTCACAGTTGTGCAGTGTGTGTGGACTGCAAATTTTTTCACTTCATTGCTTCATATTCCCGCACTGGAAACACCTACTGGCCGTTATCATTCTTGGAGATAATTTTTTATAGCTATCATGAATGTTGGTTTTACCACCGTAATTGGTGTTTCATCTGTGCATTAAGAACGTATAGGTTAATTTTCTTTCGGTCTTCAAGTGCACTAGAAGGGCATGAAATTCCAGTGTCTCTTCAGCACAGCTAGCAACGCTAGCATAGAGAAGGGTAGGCCTCTCAATCAAACGAACTGGCAGAATGATTCTAAAAAATAAAGAACGAACACAATCGTTCACGAGGTTGGTTGTACGGTACGGCGAATTCCTCGGAGGGAGAGAAAAAAGTAAACACTGAAAGATGAAACCTGGAAAACCTCGAAGTTGAACCAAAAATAGACCACGCCAAAAGTGTTGCTAATTTTTTGTGGAGTAACTTGAGATACCGTTGAGGAGTGCTAGTTTAGCGAAGGTACAGTGACGAGGGAAGGCATCATCGGAATTTTGTTAGTTCTCGAACCAAGATCTCTAAGATGCACTTAGGACACTTTCCTACGCCGTACCCTGGTGAGGGTTCTATTTTCGAGATAAAACTTTGAGTTATAAGTCAATTTACGCTTCCCTAACTACATCAAAAATGTTCCAGGGATGGGATGGATGCAGGCACCATATAAAATGGAGCGAAGGGAACGCGGAAAATTTATTCACTCAGTGTGTTCCTATAACAGATTCCTCAGGCTGAGAAAAGGCAAGTTGGGGAATGAGTCCATGCACAAGATAAAATTTGAAGAAGCAAATGATAGGCAGTAAGAAACAGGACAGTAATGATTATTTATAAGTTAATTTCAGCGCTCCTTACCTCAACAAAAATGTTAAAAGAGAGGTAGGATGAAGGCACCATTAAGTAGGGAGTTCATGGAACGTGAAATCTATGCACAAGGTGTGTTCCCACACGAGATCTCACGCTCATAGAAACAGTCAGGTAATTGAGAAGGAAGGTTAGAAAACAAGATAAAAAGTGAGGAAGACAGTCGGAGGTACTGAAGAGCAGTATAGCAGTGAACCGAGAAAAAAATGGTCCTTAACCCTCTAACGCACAAGTGGACTCTACGGTCCTCTTTCGAAAATAGCCTCAATATATTGTACAAAAAAGAGCGTGTCGAAGAGAGTAAGGAACCATTCAGTATGGATATGAGGGAATGCGGAATCTATGCAGAAGTGGCATAGAAATAGTAAGTTGAGAAAGAAGTTCATGACACAAGATCAAAGTTGAATAAGAAAGTAGTAGATGCTGAAAAACAGAGCAGCAGTGAACCGAAAAAGATGGTCCTTAACATGGCAAAAGATAATTTATTTTAACAAAAAGAATGCCTGCCTAATTCTCAGCTCGGGTCCTCATACATTTTCCCCCTGGTAGCGCTAATTCGAATGGATCCAATAGTTGTATCCCCTTGAGGGGGGGTTAATCTAGAAATGAATAAGGAACTGCAAACGACTTACTCCTAAAAATCGCGAAATTCATCACGTCAATCGTGATGTGTGTATTTGAAGGGAGCTCTAAGCACTTGCAGAACATCTCTGAGTGTTCAGGACATGGGGCAGGTCGTTTGAAAAAAACGGAAGTTTCGGAGTTGCAGCGATACACTTCATGGCGACAGCGACAGCCACCTCAGGGGTGCGCCTAGAGGTCTTGCTCTGTGCGACGCCCAGCAGAGTGGAAGAAAGGGAAGAAAAACGGAGTGAAGAACTTTACAGGTGACAACTTAGACACACTTCAGCGTATAGAACTTCAGCGTATAGAACTCCAGCGTATAGAACTCCAGCGTATAGAACTCCAGCGTATAGAACTCCAGCGTATAGAACTCCAGCGTATAGAACTCCAGCGTATAGAACTCCAGCGTATAGAACTCCAGCGTATAGAACTTCAGCGCAAAGAACTTCAGCGCAAAGAACTTCAGCGCAAAGAACTTCAGCGCAAAGAACTTCAGCGCAAAGAACTTCAGCGCAAAGAACTTCCGGCCATAAACAGCATCACAGAACAATTCAGCTGAAGTATTTTATGTTCACAGATATTCAGCTCAAGCGATTTAGAGAAAAGAAATTCAAAGCTACGAAAATTAGCGTAAAGAGATTCGGCGTAAAGAGGTTCAGCTCTAAACTCAAAGGAACCAAGTGATTCAAGACAGAGATTCAACAAAAACATATCAAGCACAAATAGATTCAGCTCAAAAATATTTGATTCAAAAAGGTTCAGCGCAAAGAGAATCAGCACAAGGAGAATCAGCACAAGAAGAATCAGCACAAAGAGATTCTGCGCGCAGAAGTTCAGCACAATACATACCAGCATCAAGAAATTCAAAACAAAAGAAAAATCAGTCACGTACATTTCAGCGCAGGGCTTTAGCTAAAAGAGCATCAGGACAAAGAGGTTCAGCACAAGATCAAAGGGGATATCTTTGCTACTCGAAGGTAAATCCAATGTTTAGCATTGAGCAGGTCACGAGAAAAGTCATTTTCAAAAGCTACACATGGAGATTCAGGTAGTTTGGATACGCCAGGAATGTTTATACCAATATAACTTACTATTATACGCTAGGGTATAGTGCAAATGAACTCGATGATGTCGCCCTGAAGTGTTTCCGCATGACAACGCTCATTGATGTGAAGAAATTTACAGTGGACGTTTCGATTAGTACGAGTAAATGAGAGGCACTCGAGTCCTCCGGTAGACGACGAGGATAGATTACTTCAATTAGCTGGCCGGCGTCTTTTGAGAGCGCAGCGTAAATGAGGACTTGAAATTCATGAACTTGACTGGCTGCCGTCGTCTGAAAGAGTGGCCAAACAACTGTAGCCCGGAAGAGTATGGCATATACACGAAATAGTGACAGCGAACCCAAGCGAAAGAAGGGTGAAACCCTCTTGCTGTTTTATATTCAAGTGGAACTTTTGCAGTTCTCAAGGGCGCTCGTGCGCCTGATTCTTGCAAAGGTTTTCATCTTCCCACCAATATAATTGCTGGGAAAGAAGACCGAACTGAAATCTTCAAAATTGTTTTTATTTTTACAGTGCTTGTAGAACAATTCATCTATTCTTTATCGGCCACATTGGTACCAGATGCTTCAGGTTGCGCCGGCCAGGAAGGACATGTACAAGTTACACCTGAATATTCCTGTGTGGCAAAATTTGGGCATGTCCTAGTGGCTACCACCGCTCATTACTAATAGTTGGAAAACTATGGATCATCAAAATAAAATTTTGATGGACATGATAAAAATAGTAATAATAATTGAATGGCGTGCATAATGATGGTCAAAATTGTTGCGCAAATAACGGAATGGGTACAAAAATTTCACAGATAAATTTTTTCTATGGTACATCAGCAGAAGATGATCGGACTGATGCTCACGCTAAGCCTTGGGTTGCACGGAGATCTGCGGATCTCTATTAATCGTCATCTTAAAAGAAGCTCAATCGAATTAAATTAACACTTAATTGCATGAACTTCCTGCCTATACGATGGCAAATTTCAAGTGAAAAGAAATGGACATATATCAGCTCGGTAATAGCGAATTGAGCTATGACGAGAATATTTTTATGCCTTACGTGTATCAGTTAAACTCGCAAACCGTTAACGACAAGCATAGACTGAACTCCTCTCTCACCCAAGAGGCCTCGCATGTAACTTGGAAGAAGCCAAGAGTTTAGGACATTGCAAAAGATGTCTGCGAGGAATGCTGTGTCTATTCACTCAATAGAGATGAACTATCTTCGAGAGTACTATACAGTCACATTGGCAATGCATCACTGTCTACTGTACCCGGAATAATAATTCGCACAAACATACATTGAGTAATAGAAGATAGGGTAATAGCATAACAAGACAATAGGAACGAAAAAATGCGTTGGTGCTCTGATAGAGCATTTAGTATTCACATTCTCTTAATTAAGAAACAACAGATATTGATTTCATGTGCATTGAATAACTGATAGAAACTACTGTATACCTAATATAGTGTTTTGGAGGAAATCAATTCGAGATGAAACAGGGATATTCTTTGGATCATCCATGATTTTAGTTCGCACCTCCGATGTCTGTTAAACCTGGAATTAAAACTATTTTCACAGATAATCGCTATTCAAGGTGAAAGGAAATGTAAAATTAAAATTATTTCCCCACACTGCCACCACGCAAGCAACACCAACAGGCAGGCAGCAGCGGCCCAGGCCAGCGCTGCGCAGCTGACAGAGGTGCAAGGCAGGAAGATCCTACAGGCGTTCCAGAGAGGTGCGACAATTTCGGCACAAGTTTCCATGGACACAAACTGATGAATACTGAAATTAAATCATGAATGCTGAAGGCTCGATCAGAAGCCATTCATCCACAATTTATAATACAAACGAAATCCTTTCTCACTTTCCCGGTTTCATGCTACATGCTAAAAATATTTCTGAAGCGGAAAACGTAAAATGTTAAAATGATTCGTTGCATCAAGCACCATGGCCAAAAATGCCTCAACACGTTCCCCAAGTATTGGGTCATATATATACCATTAGGTAAATAGCTCATTCACGTATCGGCATAAATGAATGACACTTTATCTGTTTCGCAATCTTTAAAAAAAAATAAATGTTATCATACGATGTGGAATGTTATTGTGCAAATGCATTTTAATGTTTCTTAGGAAGGAAAAAGGTATTAGAACATTAAAGTCTTTTTCCAATTCCGCTCCTCACAACCTAACCAAACCAACCGTTAACAACAGCGGAAGTGCGGTGTTAATAATACTGAATTAGAGGGCTTTCTTACAATAGACCTGTACTTTAATAAATTGAAAATGCTATCAATGAAATTCCAACTACCGAGACTCGGAAAATGCCGTCACTTGCATGTCAAGCATCAGCGTGATTACGTTCGCTCCTGACAGCCCCGAATATTTCAGAAGCAATTACGGCAAATTAATTAAATGGGCGCACGCCGACAGAGGCTTAACACCCAGCGCCACAAGCGGGAGCCTCCTTTTATGGCGAGACCAAATGGAGCGCAAACAATTCCAACAAAGGCTATACACGAGGGCACAATGACAGATTAACTGCGCAGACTTCAGTCAGTAAGCTTCCTTCGAATCTAAAACATTTAAATGTTCTAGTTATCTTCATCATTGCGAGACTGGTGCGAGATATTTTCTTGTTCCAAACAAGGTTACAAAATATTGAATTATTTGCGTGTTCCAGAAATGTACTTGTCAAGTCGCAAAAATATAGTAACTTCACAGAATAGATAAGTTAGTGTATACCTCCCTCCCTAAAAAGGCGTGCCAATAAGAGAAAGGATGAAGGCACTATTTAGTATGAAATTAAGGGAACGCGAAATCCATGCACAAAATGTGTTCCCACACAAGATTCCCTAGGAGCTCGGAAACTGGAAGTTAAGAAGGAAGGCTATGAAATAGGATGAACGAACCAGCGAGCGTTCAAACATAAGCAGAGACCGCGCACCTCCCACAACTGAAAGTATTCATTTACAACATCAAAAACGGGACAGCAGATTAGGACGGGGTTAAATAATCTGGGAAGAGAATCAATTATGTCAGGTGAGCAAATACAGATTGACTATCTTCCCGAGCTATGCTGCACTGTCATTCTATAATCCATTAATACTAAACAGAAGTTATTTGATTATTCACTTGTGGCCAAATGTTCTCGTCAAATTTTCGGAATGTACCTCCTTTCTCTCAACGTCAAGCATCTTGATTTTCATTTATTTGAGTACGTATAATAACTCGGTTATCTTTGATAATAAAAACGGAGAATTATGAGAATGTCCTGTAGCCAGACGAATGATTGCAAATTTTTACACTCCAATCGTAGGAGCACAAATCATAACCCCTCGAATACTTTTGATATACATGAAAATTAATCCGTATCACATTCGAATTCTAACTCGTAGCTGGTAAATATTCTATTAAAAAGGAAAATATCCGATTTAAAACATAACAGACTTCCTTTTATCTCTGATATTTTTTTCATTTGAAATTATACATACTCTTCGCTTCTGGGGTCACTAGAATTCCATTAATAAAGCGTAGGGCTTAGCGCCAGAGAGACGAACATTATTAAATTTTTGAGCTGAAAGACTGGTAAAGCCATCTCAAACTGTGCGTAATTTATGAACTGAAGAATTGCAGCTATTCCACAAGGCATTTCATTTCGCAACCTTAGTAAAATTCCAAGTGTTTCAAGACAGAATTTTAATTTATCATCCAAAAGACATTGACGAGGCTTTCCCTACGAGCACTTCTCTGCTGAAAGTGACGTGAACACCTTTAGTAGCCTCAGAGTAAGGCATCAGGGGCAAGAGCGGATTTAAATCATCTCGTGGGAGCAAAGTTTGGATGCTACTCTCGGCTTGAAGGCTCCTGACAACAGTCCATTTTGTGAGGGTAATTTTGTGCTCCTCGAGGGGTCGATGCATCGCAGGACGGCCAGAGGGCGCAATGATTTCCATCAGGTTAAAAGACCTCAGGGACGCAGCTTTCCCCAAGACTTAAAGGCTTCTCAAGCAAGAAAACACCTTAGAATGGGACCGCTTGTTCAAGGAAGCTCTTCAGCCGCCCAAGAATTTCATGGATATTACCTTAGCGGACCACTTCATGGCCGAGTTGAAGAGGAATGAGAGGCTCAGTGTACTGAATTTGCATGCCGCTGCGACGTCAAGTTGCTCCAATTGCGCATCATTGAAAAGTTACGCGTCGACTTGAAGCTTGCAAAACAGCCCTGCAGGCTCTTCTTCGGAAGTTGCAGAGATGTGCTCCCATGCTCGACTGTTTTATTTCTGAAATGAAAACGCTATAACAAAATTGCTCTTTACTACCCTATTATCCATTTAAACGCTGGCTCCCCCCACGCCCGAAACGAGCAAGCACGATTTTATGCCCGAGATGCTTTAATACTACGACCTGTTGTTCGATTGTAGGAGAATTCCCCTCTCTACGCAGAGACTTTGTATGAGCAGCACTCCATTTAAGTGGTCCTCATTGCATCAGCTGAGACAAGTGTACGACAGACCAAAACTTTTATACGTCAACTTGACAAAATCCCTTGAGTAAAGCAAGTCAAATATAATAGAGAAAATTTCACACAATTGAGTCAGTCATGATGTATTGAGTTCTTAAACCATAACTATAATATTTTTATTTTTGAACTTTAAAATATGGAGTCCTGTTAAAAGCGCCAAAAAACACAGTTATGAAAATTCAACTTTTCTATCTGCGATTTACTCTACAGTACATAAGATTCAGACAAATAAAACTTTCTTTTTATTAGGAAAAGCTTGTGTTCCGAAACAACTTTAGACAATGCAACGTCTCACCAAAGAGAGATGTGGTTTTCAATAGAGACTCTCTTTTTACTTACGATAGGCGAAACGATTAACATCACAGAGAGGTTTCGTCAAACAGAGCGCTCCAATTATTGTGATTTCACCTCGGAGGGTGTTACCCATGCAGCTTTTGTCCGTGCAGTTCGCCCATGGAACCTTCGTTTGTGACGGTTTTGTAAGGGGTTGGTTTGACTAGAGCTTGGTCTGAGAGTAGTTTGGTATTAGGGGAGTTTGGTATTAGGGGAGTTTGGTCTGAGAGGAGTTTGGTATTAGGGGAGTTTGGTATTAGGGGAGTTTGGTCTGAGAGGAGTTTGGTCTGAGAGGAGTTTGGTCTGAGAGGAGTTTGGTCTGAGGGAATTTGGTCTGAGGGGA
>JACJUY010001787.1:93802-107822 GCA_014220935.1 Platorchestia sp. MABIK
GGGAGTTTGGTCTGAGGGGAGTTTGGTCTGAGGGGAGTTTGGTCTGAGGGGAGTTTGGTCTGAGGGGAGTTTGGTCTGAGGGGAGTTTGGTCTGAGAGGAGTTTGGTCTGAGAGGAGTTTGGTCTGAGAGGAGTTTGGTCTGAGAGGAGTTTGGTCTGAGAGGAGTTTGGTCTGAGAGGAGTTTGGTCTGAGAGGAGTTTGGTCTGAGAGGAGTTCGGTCTGAGGGAAGTTTGGCCTGACAGGGGTTTTATCTTAGGGAAAATTTGTCTTTGAGAGGGATTGTTAAAGGATTTTGACCGGAAGTTTTTCCAAGGTGATTCCTCCGGGATTTTCGTCCGAGGGATTTTTTCAGGGGGTGGCTTGTCCGTGGAGGTTTTATCCGTGAAACTTACATCTCGAGATGATTTGTGCTGCAGTGCATTATTCATTGGTGGTGGTCTATTTTATTCTTCTAAACTTTTACCCCGCAGGGAGGGGAGTGGACTTCAGAGAAAAGAGATTTGTCCACAATGAATCTAGTCCGAATCTCCTTTCACTTATCACGTTTCCTGCGGTTACCATTGAGGGGATTTTCATGAAGCTGCTGACCGATCTGCTGTCACTGACTCAATTTTTCTAAAAACTAGATGAAAGCTTAATGAAGGCACGATCCAGATGATGTTCGCTATTTTCAAAATTGTTAACGACAATTGACTTTAAATTTGAATCGAATATTGAACTTCAGTTTAACCCATCACAGGAAACGTGTTAACCTGACCATTGTATTTCACTGAAAATTAAGCTGAGTTGGTGAGCACAAAAATCTCATTTTCACAAATTATTATTATTATTATTATTATTATATAAGAAAGTTTTAGCCTCCCTTAACCACGACAAAGATGTTCTAAGAGAGGAAGGTGGAAGGCATCATTTAGTATGGAGTTGAGGGAACTCGAAATCTATGCACAAAGTGCACAGAAACAGTAAGCAAAGAAAGAAGTTCATGAAACAATAAAAAGTTGAAGAAGAAAGTAGTAGGAGCTGAAAAACAGGACAGCATTGAACCGAAAAAAGATGGTCCGTAACAGAACAAAAAACCTATTTTATTTCAACAAAAATGAAGCCTACCTAACCCTTAGCTCGGGCCCTTACATAGTCCCCCTGGGAGCGCTAATTCCCATAGATACAACAGTTGTATCCCCCTGAGGGGTCATTTTCACAAAGTACCAGAATGTTCGGAGACGTTAATAATAGTAATTGAAATACCACAATGAAAAGCTTTGGATGAAAAACTTTTCGGTACGGATAGATTAGATTAGTCGTTAGTTTTAGCCTCCCTACCCGCAGCAACAAATGCGATCCAAAGAGAGGAAGGAGGAAGGCACCATTTAGTATGGAGTGTAGGAAACGCGGAATCTACGCAGAAAGGGCATAGAAACAGTAAGTTGGGAAAGAAGATGATGAAAAAAGATCAAAGTTGAAGAAGGAAGTAGTAGGTGCTGAAAAACAGGACAGCAGTGAACCGAAAAAAGGGTGGTCCGTAACAAAACAAAATCCTACTCTACTGCAACAAAAAGAAAGCCTACCCAACCTTTAGCTCGGGCCCTCACATAGTCCCCCTGGGAGCGCCAATTCCCATAGATACAATAGATGTATCCCCCTGAGGGGTTCGGTACTGATATCTGCAACACTTATACTTAAGGTTATCTGAAGAAGAAAAGAGGTAACAAAATGGAGTTGGTTTATCACACAAAACTTGTCGTAAATTCTTTCACGAAGAAAACATCTGGTGCTCGGGTAAACGAATTTGCAAAGCAGTTTAGCAGCTGATCTATTGCTACTAACCCCACCAACTTGTAACTGAATGGGAAGTTCACTAAAAATGGAAGGCTAGATGATAAATTTCATCGAGTAGCAATGGAGTTATTTATTTAGTTAGCTTCAAAGCCCCTTATCCTCAAGAAAAGCGATCTCAAGAGAGCGATGAGAAGGAACCATTTAGCGCGGACTGTAGAAAGCGGAGACTGTGTAAATGGCGTTTTCCCACTCAAGTTTCTCTGCGCATGTAAGCGTCAATTGGGAAGAGAAGAGAGAGAAAGAGAAAGAAGAAATAGTGAAAAATGCATGAAAACAGAAAGAAGCAATATAGGAGCAAAACACTGTAGTTCCGTGGGTCTATTTTTATATAAATACTGTCAGGTGTGTTATCATCAATAAATTAAATTTTATCATTGAATGGATATTGATAATATTCAAATGTAGTGGATTGATGAATATCGAGTATTTCATTGATGAATATTTTTGTGGGAAATCTACAGCTGAGGAAACTGAACAGTATCCCCTCAAGGCTCCAACCCTAATTCTGATCGAGTAAAAGGCATATAAACACTAGAACAGACGTTGACCAAGTCTCAACCCATTATCATATTGGTAATCTTTTCAACGTACGAAGGAATATTGTGAGCAAAAACACGACAGTAAGCGAAAGTTCACGTTGACATGAAACTAAATTTAAACCGAGACTGCCTCTCCTACATCAGAAGAGACGGCTTACATTAGTGTTTAGTTTGAAACACTGTGCATTAATAAATTGAAAATGTTAGACTACTTACCGGCCATTTTACGGTTACCGATGAAATTGGAGAATAAAACAGAATACTAAGAAATGACTGATACAACCAACTCTAGGTTCCAACCAGCCTTAGCACAGCATTTCCTACATCAGCACAATGTTTCCAAACACTGTGTTAAGATTTGATATTTCTTAGGTGCGATTTTACGGTCACTTATAAAACGACAAAATCGGAGAATGAAATAGACGAAAATTGTCCAGTTTTTCTCAGCAACTAAAAGATCGTTTTCATAAATCTTATCGCAATGCGCGCATGTCAAACCTAGTGTACATTTTCGATCACTTCTTCCTAACGCCGTGTAGAGTTGTGGCATTTCTCAGAACAGGCAACCACCCTCAAGCGTTTAACTACATTAGACCGCGGGTCGACAACTAAGTGGAACCTTTAGGTCAACGGAGAAGGATAAAACTTCAATGCTCGTATCAGGCTAGTCGAATAGGTTTCACCGCTCTTCATAAACCCTTACTCTTCATTTCTACATGTTTGGAGTAAGAAAGTTTTTAATTTTTGGCTCAATTTTTTTCGACCTCATTCACGGAACTTGAGCCTGAGGCTCGATGAGATTGCGTTGCACTCCAGAAACGTTCATGTTGGATTTGTTCTACAAATAGTTACAAATGACATTTAGGATAAACGCTTTTTGCTGCTGCTGGATTTGCATGATGTACTCAAAAGAATGTTCTATTTTTCAACAGAAATGAATAAAAATTTTGAAGAAAAATGTATTAAATGCCAACTTTTTCGTAAAATATAAGTTTAATAAGTAATGACACAAGATCTCAGCCTCTCCTATTCTAACGACCTAAAAATTTCGCAACTCCGCCACCAGAGTCGCCACAAAGAACAATGAGTTATAAAAGGTGAGCATGAACATCCTTCAGCTCGACCAGCAGAGCTTTTCGAAGAATGTCGAGAAAAAGTTATTTTCCCTATTCATAATAGCAAGATAGAATTGCCATCCTCGATAATGACGCTTTAGTCAAAATAAAATACGGTCAATATTAAAGCATTTCATCTTTTCTTTGAAGCATTTTGGAGACGAACTCTACATTCAAATCAAAATTACGACATCTGTAGAGATGAGAAAAGCTAAACTCAATTCAATGAGCTAAAAACAATTTGAAGTCGCCATGATTTACTGTTATGATGCTTGAAAAGTTTTCAAAATTTTAAAATCCGGAAGAACGAAATTTTTCGCGTATTTTTGAAAAGAAGTTTGACGTAAGTGGCTCGAACTTCAAATTTCACATAGATAGAGACTCGCATGCTTTGTTTTCATTCGCTGTTTTTACAGTCTTGATTTTGATTTTCTCATATGTACATAATCTTTACTATGATTTGATAATGAGACTGCATTCTAAAACGTTTTCAAACGAGGAACATGAATTCCATGTTTTCTTAATTTTAGTAGATTAAATTATATGTTAATTTAAACCTCCTCAACCGTAAAAAAGGCGTTTCGAAGAGAGCAAAGAGGAAGGCACCATTGAGTAGAGATAAGGGAACGCGGAATCTATGCAGAAGGAGCATAGAAACAGTAAGTTGAGAAAGAAGTTAATGAAATAAGATAAAAGTTAAAGAAGAAAGCAGTAAGTGCTGAAAAACAGGACAGCAGTGAATCAAAAAAAGCCCTTTAACTTAACAATAAAACATTTCATTTCAACAAAAAGAAGGCCTACCTAACTCTCAGCTCGGGAGTGCTAATTCCCATAAAGACAATTATTGTATAACCCTAGGGGCTCTAAATTCTAGTACTTTGATGAATTTAGGATTTAGGTAAAATAACCGATAAGAAGTTTAAACCTCCCTGAACACGTAAAATAGACTTCCGAGCGAGGAGGGCTCTACACCCTAGGGAATCAACAGAAAGTTGAATCTATGCACAAGTACGTTCCCACACAGGATCCTTTGCACACTGAAAAAGCAATATTGAATAAGTTTATAAAGCAAAATTAAAATTAAAAAACAAATAATGGGGAGTTGAAACCGGTTTCCTGTGTACCGACAAAGACATCCGTCAAAAAACTATTCTCCTTTAACAAAATGAAGGCCTACGTAACCTTCAGATCAGGACGTAAGTTTTACACATTTGTGTAAAATTTTCTCACGAGTAGAATTAAATTACACTGGAGTGGACACAACTGCTGTCTCTAGCAAGCAGATCTGCGGTGGTGGTGGTGGACGCTCGCCGCCGCATAAGGAATGAACTGACAGGCAAAGTTTGGCCTGCGTCCGAAGGCAACTTCACCCGCTGGTCTAAATCATTTCATCTTCACTAAAATTGACGCCGACGAGCGAAGCAGCTAATGCTGAACTAAGCAAGAAAAGTTTCTTCGTTAAAAATTCAATTAGACTCTAGTTAGAGAGCCCAAGCATGACTTGTTTTGGACGGCTCGCAGCAGCACGGAGCGTCTACGAGACTGGGCTGTGGTCTCGCCGGCGTACTTTTTACTACCATCTAACCAAAACGCTGATGATCGCTAAGTATCTTCCAGGAAAGAAATGAGGGAAATGTCGTTTAGTGTGGACTTAATTAAAGGTAGAGGATAAAATAAGTATTAAGTTAATTGAATGTGTACGTGAATCTTATATGCTCTTTTCATGGTAATATCAACGAAGCATTTGCTCCTCAAACACTGGCCTACGTTTGCGAACTGAACCTCAACCCTGAAATTTTAAACATGAACGGTGGTGCGATTGCGCTGGGTCATCCGCTCGCTGCATCGGACTGGGTCATCTGCAGACAACAGGATTGAAAAAAGTTTCTGAAAGAAGATAAAAGATTAAAAAAGAGTACTAGGTTCTGAAAAATTAGCAGCAGAGAACCGAAAAAGATGGTCTGTAACATGACTGAAAACCAATTCTATTTCAACAAAAGGAATGCCTGCTTAACCTTCAGCTCGGGACCTCATTTAAACCTCCTAGCACTAATTCTCGTAGATAACATCGCTGTATCCCTCTGAGGGGCTAAGAAATGAAGACACTCTGATTTGTTTTCAAATTCTGGATGAATATAAGTGCAATATATTATGAGATATTGATCCTCGATTTTCTTAGATTTGAATGCCAAATTTCAGCGGAAAAATAACCAGCATCAAAACGACGGGAGATAACTTTTGTACGCAGAACATGAATTTTAGGCACTCTTGCATCTTCCAAGACAATAATGATAAAACGCTTCAGAAATAGCGATACTCGCTCAGAGTTGCGTGAACGGCCATAACAAACGCAAGCCACACTTCTATTGAGCGATACGGTTCTGCAGCGAGGGTAAGCGATGCGAATTATTTCAGCAAACGGTAATTAACATACATTTTCTAACAATCAGAAAACCCTTGAAGTGAGATACGTACACAAATGTACGTACACATATTTACGCACAAATATGTATGAAAACATGTCTAAATATATTTAATTGATATGTGAAGTACCTCACAGAGTTAATAAACATATAAATGGTAGGGCATTCTTATCTGAGAACTCGTAACAGTTTGTGCAGCAACAACAAAATAAGAGAAGAGCTCTTGTTCACCTTGAACGCCACAGTGCCACGTGCAGTGTCCCGTTAGAGTTTATTTCAGCTGATAGTCCTCTTCGCTGGCCAGAATTATTATAATAATCAATATATTTAATGTTTTAGGCTTTTTTTTTAAACACAACAAAGACGATCTGAAAACAGTTAAGAGATGGTACCATTTAGTATAGACTAGAAAACGGAGAATCTGTAAAAAAATGGTGCAATCTCACTCATGGTACCATGTGCATAGAAACAGCACGTCAAGAAGGATTGATTGATTGATTATGAATTAGTTTTAGTCTCTCTTTACCGCAACAAAGATGTTCAAATAGAGGATTAAATTAGATTGTAAGTTAGTTTGAGCTTCCCTATTCGCTACAAAAAAGAGAGTATCGATGAGAGGAAGGAGGAAGGCACCATTTAGTATGGAGATAAGAGAATGAGGAATCCATGCAGAAAAGGCACAAAAACAGTAAGTTAAGAAAGAAGTTAATGAAATAAGATAAAAGTTGGAGAAGAAAGTAATAGGTGCTGAAAAACAGGACAGTAGTGAACCGAAAAAAGGTGGTCCTTAACACAACTGGAAAAAAAAAAATTTTATATCAACAAAAAGAAGGCCTACCTAATTCTCAGCTCGGCCCCTCACGTTCTCCCCCTGGGAGCGCTAATTCCCACAGATACAATAGTTGTATCCCCCTGAGGGGACGTCAAGAAGGAAGAGGAAGGGAAGACAAAGAAGCGATATCCATGATAATGTGAAGATCCAAAGCGAGTATGAAAACACGTCATGAAGCCCTATCTACAGCTAAGATAACCGGTATCCTCCTCCTGGGCTAAGTTACCGTAGCACAAGGTAGACCAGCGTAACTAACTTAAGCCTGTTGCCTCTCCTATGCTCCCTGATGAGTTCTGGTGATATTTCTTGAGTGTAACAATGAATGCGTTCCCAGACAATTCTTTTGAGAAATTGAATTAACTTGCGTCGGAATTACACTGATGACTAGCGACCATTCGAGATCATTTTTGAAATAATTGAAGTGAACTTCAGTATACTCGTGCAAAAGAATTTTCACTAGCAGTGTGGTCACGAATCAATTCACAATGCAAAATCGGGATCTTTTTTTACTCACTGCATACATAAAGTATTGCGTTCTCTGAAGATCTGACGTATCAACTGAGCTCGATTGCTTTTCCATATCCTGAATAGACCAATACAATTCACTAATTCCCTTTGAGCTATAAAACGCTGCGGAACGCTTGAAAATCGAAGCTTATCTTTTTCAAGGGAATGAGAACACGCGAATTGATACGATGAAACATCAACAATGCTTTGTGTTTGTATCCAACAAATAATACTCCTGGAGATAACACTATCTTAATGGGAGTTCTAACTCTGTCGAGACCAATATTCACTGTACACGTTCAGTTCACATTGATGCGTAAAGAACGAATATTTTACCATAATAACCTGCTCAAAGAGCACAAAAATTCTGTTACTCAGAGAAATGAACGCACGATGAACAAGCGTCAAATGGTTGAGTTATGCCAACTTTCTACTTGAATTTAGTTTGCTTCAAGCGTCCCATGAACAAATGCAAAAAATTACGCTCTGTAGAGAGTTTATGATCTCATATTATTGTCAAGGGAATGGAAAGGCTCGAAGGCCTCGAGCCTCGAAAAGGGTTTTCGGGTTAAACTTTTCTATGTCACCCGGTATAGTGCTTCAGCTTGCTTTCATGTTCAAACACCTGTCTTCATTACTGTATTTTGAGTTAAAGACAATCCCTGCTGAAAGCAACACTTCGTGTTATATAGTCAGAGAAATCCGTGTGTTTTCTCATAGCTTCAGCAGTCACCGCTGGAGGAGGAGGTGCGTTGTGGGAACGAAAATCAACAGCTTTATTTATCGATTAGTTTTGACATAATAGCCTGGCCAATATTCCCATTATTTTGTGTTTTTAGTGTGTATCACTTTCGTTTCAGTATATTCTTCAGTGAGTTCGTCAGTCGACCCCCAGACTGGGATACTTGGGGCAAGCCCAGTCCCAACTCAACATGTTGATGTACTTTTGGAAGATTTTCTTTCGTTCCACGTAATTTCAAATTGAAACCTGAAGTGTGCCAGACGTTAAGCTCGCCATTTCGCATGAACCCCGGCGCTTCTGCGAATGTTGCTGCGAGTGGCGGATGCAGGGCACCAAACATTTCACTACTTTAATAATGACTAGTCATTTTCGGTGATCCGGACTTCGCGACTTCTTCAGCAGTTCTTCAATACACCAACTTCACTTCCCCACACTGGAAGCGAAGCCTGCCCTGGTCAGCTACAAGCGTCGGGCTCTTCTCATATTTCCTCAGAATCTCTTTATTTCGTCGCTCTGGCAGCATTTTGGCTCAAGTTTTGCGTGAAGCACAAATGAGATTAATTTCTCTACCACACCTTTCCGGGTGCCCGTATTTATTTTATCTGATATTTATTTGCACTTTTGTGTATTCTTTATCACATGCTTCTTACTGAACTTCCTTTAAAATGTTCAAAAATGGTAAACTGTGAAACCTTATTTTTCTTTCACCACCGGTTCACCCAAGTCGAACATCCGTTACCTGAACAATTATTTCCGTACTGATCGAAATAACTGATCGGCCAAATGAAGTCAGTGCATTCTATCCTTCATAAATCAGGCTACACGACTGAACAGTGCCGGGAAATGAAACAGCGAGATCGAGACGAAAACATAGCGTGGTTATTTACTTGCTCTCTAGGTTCGGCGCACGACAAGGGTGTATTTTTTCATTGTGAATTGCATATCGTCCGCGTAAAGTTTGGCATTCCGATGTATTCTTATGTTGAGACAGCGAGGTGAACCAACTTTAATGCATACAGATGAGAAACATTGGGTGAACGCCCAACGAACTGCAAATACAGAAGATTGACAGATAAATTTTCAAAGATATTTGTATACGAGGCCTTAGCACGTAATGCATGTTTCTCCCACACGAGAGAAAACACGTCAACAGTATAAATAATTTTCACCTTACCTTCCCACACATACCTCACAATCGTTAAATCCAATCCACGAAGTGGACTTGAATTGTACTGAATTTTTGCATTTCATTCGATTTGGGCTCAAAGTGTTTAAAAATAAAGTCTGCGCGCTGAGATCATGCGAGACAAAATAATCGTCAAAAGCACGCTCACCTCTGTGGTCAAAAATTCAAAATTTCTGCTCTGCGATGCGGCCATTCACGGATGCCCTTCAAAGATGAGATTTGGGAGCCCGCGTTCAAAAGAACTTCTCGGGCGGAAACTATGAGAGTTCACTGCCATTTTTCAGTTGTAGCAGGGCTATTGACGCTAACTTTAGCGTCAGCCGAGGCCGCTTTGCCAAGCTTTCTCAGCAGCTGATCTCGTCCAAGGAAGCCTTTTCCTTAAAGAACGATTAATTCTCAGCAAGAGTCGCCATCGATTAAGGAAATTTCTCGACGAAAAATAGCATGGGAGAACGGAGATATCTGCTACGGTTGATCAATTGCTGCTGCTTCTCAAAAGAATGTAGAACGTGGAGAAATCTGAAAACCTGAGTCATTTTATGCAAAGCAAAAGTTTAATTTAAAACTCTACGAACAAGCTACTCGGCATCCGGCCCGCTCCTGCCTAAGTGCTCAAATTTCAGACAAATGACAGTTCGCTGAAGTTTATCTGATAAAGAATTCCTTCAAGAATTTGATTCAACTTGAATTGTTCAACAGTTCCAACGACTCCACTATGGACGAAGGAGTTTCGGTGTACATGAGCAGCAATGGCACCCGTTGGAGATCTCCTTTACATTTACTGCCGGTTGGAGTAGATAAGGGTAAGTTTACTGTAGGAGGCACAGAGTCAGTTCTGAAAATATACTCAATTACAAAGTGCGGCGAAACAAAGCTAGCACATATCGAGACCTGCTTTAGTTGCTAAATCTTTCCTTAAAAATAAAAACTTGTTCAATTTCATCCTATTAAATTTCATGTTCAACTGCTTAATTATGATTCTACAATCGGCCTAATGAACTCAACATGATAAAAATAGTTAGATTGCAGCGGTAAGATAAAGATTCTTAGGATTTTTTTAAAATAAAGTAGGATATCGATGACTTAAAAAGTTTATTACAAATAATGTAAGTTCATATCTTTTGCTACTTTGAATTATTCTAACCTCTAGACAAAACGCCATGCCAACAAAAGTAAATCCTAATAAAAAAACCTCCATGTATTACACTCTGGATGCGTATCCATTTAAAAATCGTCAACAATACTCTCTCAAAATCGAAGCACATAACACAGGCGTTTCCTCCGTATGATGACTGTGATAGCACGGTAAGCTCTGAACAAACAAAGACACTTTACATATTGACGCAGTAATTTAATAAACTTTCGACTGAATTTAAGCTGTTGGGCACGTATGGCACTGCTGATAAGACACACTTGAGAGAGCATAAGACTGGGGCTCAGCACCGGCACACCTGACCACACAGCGCATGCCACCACCCCGTTACGTGGCAGCGTGTGACGTGGCCTGTAATGAGCCCTCCTAGTGTCCCCAAATGAGCAGGCAGCCACACTCAGCAGCCCTGTAATGGGAAAACAAGAAGCTACGCTATCATAGCCTCGGCCACTGCGGCGTAGAACAGGCCACCTAAACTCTTGCATTGCGATGAGCTTATCCTCAAAATTTTTCACCTTTTATCTACCATTTTTGGTTATTTTCCGCAAACGTAATTATGGTAAGCTTAATAGGCTGGTCGAAAAGCACAGGATCTCATCTCACGAGTGCACTTTAATAATTAATGGGGCACGGCGGTTTTAACAACTTTTACGACATACCTTTGCAGAATTTCATAAGGAAGCATTGCAAGCCGAGTGTTGAAGTTTTCGACTTTTTCGCCAAGTTTCCGTCTCACCGAGTTTTGTGCCGTTGTTAATGAACGCAGAAACCAGCACTTTTAAGCCGTACATTTGAAGTTTGTAATCAAGCGTAAAAATGCGCCTTTTTGGAGCGTTACTATAACGGGCTCAGTGGAGCTTGAGGAGAATATCGCAGGATCGCGGAGCGTGGGTCGCCACCACAGTAGCGACTGGGTGTGGGGACAGCATCGGTAGGGCGCCACCACTCGAATGACTTCGGGATTTTCCAACAACTGCTTTTACGCTTTAGCGAAAACCTCCAAAATTTTATAATGGATACCGTTAGCTCACCGACAATAATATAATTATTCAAGTACACACTGCTACGCAAAATGAAAAGGGGTAATATTTAAAATGTTAATAACAGCAATGCTAATTACGAGTATATTTGCACCGTCCGAATGACTTTTAGAAAAAATAAGAATTTTGACCACTTCATAATAATAACGCGACGAGTGCTCTCTGAAGCTTCTATTAAATCATGTCTATTGAAGTTGTAATCTTAGCATTTATTGTTTCATGGCGTAAAATAAATACTGAACCCTGCTTCATACCTTTAGAGTCCATGCCATTGTTGGCGACAATCATCCCGATAAAAATTCAACGCATCTAAAACCTATTACGTGTTAGATTAAATAAATTAGTTTAAGCCTCCCTAACCAAAACAAAAGTGTTCCAAAGAGAGGAAAAAGGAAGGCACCATTTAGTACGGAGTTTTGGGAACGAAGAATCTATGCGTAAGATGTAGTGCCTCTCAAAGCCCCTGCGAATAGAAACATTAAGTGGGAAAAGAAATTCACTAAATAAAAGTTGAACAAGAAACCAGTAGATGTTAAAAATATATCCGTAGTGAACCAGGAAAAGATGGTCCGTAACAAAGCAAGAACTCGTTTCATTTCAATAAAAGGAAAGCAAACCTAATTTTTCACTCGGGACCTCACATGTCCCTCTGGAAGCGCTAATTCCTATTCACTGAACAGATGTTTCCGTTCAAAGACAGCTATCAGGACTGCAACGGGTGCTCCCCAATATATTGCAAAACAATAAAGAGCAAGGCGTAAAACTTGAAAACTCGACGTATACACGCAGATGGTATCCGGCGGAATTTGATTCAAGTAAATTGGGGAAAGAAGCCAAATATAGAACCTATTACACTGCTAGTGTGTAACACATCGTACTCAGAAGCGTGTGTTTGTTAATAAACGTAGCGGTAGTCTGTGACAGTTATAAGGAAAGATTAGATTAGCAGTTAGTTTAAGCCTCCCTATCCGTCACAAAGGCGATCCAAAGAGAGGAAGGAGGAATGCACCATTTAGTACGGAGTTAAGAGACCGCGGAATCTATGCAGAAAGGTCATAGAAACAGCAAGTTGAGAGAGAAGTTCATGAAACAAGATAAAAGTTGAAGAAGAAAGTAGTAGGTGCTGAAAAACAGGACAGCAGTGAACCGAAAAAGGCGGTCCTTAACATGACAAAAAAATTTTATTTCAACAAGAATAAGGCCTACTTTACTCTCAGCTCGGGCCCTCACACATTTTTCCCCTGGGAGCGCTAATTCTCAAAGATACTTTTTGTACTTATATTGAACTTGTATTGTGCAGATTTGTCCTTGGGCATCAGCCCTCATCCACTCACTAATCGCTCATACGCGGCTCTCTGTGCTGTGAGGGAACCGATACAGAAAAAGAAACAGCAAAGATTTTTCATCGTTGTATTTTTTGAAATTCAACAACGCTTGAATAATTAATACAGTCACATATTACTCACGCCTCTCAGTTGTGAATAGCCTAATGTTGAAGCATGAAAAGGAAAAGAATTGAAAAACCTCTTCTTTTGCCTTAATTTTCTCACTTACCTGGAAGTGGCAATGGCCCTCTATCTCAACTATAAAAATTAATAAATATAGGTAGAGGTTGAAGCCTTTGGATCGCGAACACTTAAAATCTAGAAAGAGCGTAAATTAAGCGACCATCTTTTAGCATTTTAAGAACCAAGGAATAAGAGAATAAACCAAGGAAACTGTTAAACAGTACTATCGACCTCTCTTCTTTAAGCAAAGACATTTTAAGCAGAGAAATTTTGCTCCGAGCGTGAAGGTAACAAAGACATTTTTCTTTAGCTAACGCACCCGTTGACGCTGGTCGAAAATAAAATCCCGGAATGTCCTTGAATGTATTACAAGGCATACGACCACAAGTGAAATGTTCGGAACCTTGACTTCATAAAATGGAACTTTATGTCGGATTATTTTGTTATCCAGAACAAGTAGGAGCTAATCTGTGCCAACACCAAACTCATTTACAAAGATTAACTTGAAGAAGGAGGCAATGTAAGTTTTTAGGCAGACCCATTTTTTCGGATGTCCAAGTTTTAATTAGCTTTTCCTACTTCTCGGACACCAGCCTCTCCAGCCAATGACTTTCATTCTCGAAATTTTGGTCTAGCTGACATATGCCCAGACAGACATTGATAAGTATAAAAAAGTATCAAAACACGCTTGCAAACTTGTGTGAAAATATTTTCTGCCGTGTTTCACTTATTATTTGTTCAACTTTGAATGAATACAAAATATTTAATATTATAAGCTAGTCAGAGCCTCCCTCACCAAATAAAATGTGTTCCCATGAGGGGAAATTGGGAAGGCACCATAAACTATAGGCTTCAAAAAACAGGGATCATAGGAACAAGTGTACTCTCGCACACGATTCGCAATGCATTGAAGCAGCAATGTTAAAAATGTTTATAAAAACTGATTACAGTTGAAGATGGAAGTAAAATGTACGATTAAGTACTGAGAGGATAAGTAAGTACATTCAAAATTAAGTACATTCATTAAGTACATTCAAAAATCAGAAACCTTAGCTGGCTAGCAAAACTTTGAACGTACCTTGCACTCTCAGAGTGCTCGATGTTCTGTTTGTTATTTCATCGTCTCGTTGAATTACGAT
>JACJUY010001787.1:117095-129788 GCA_014220935.1 Platorchestia sp. MABIK
AAAAGAGAACACACCGTTCACTACATACTCTTGGGATAACTTTCTATAAAATTCCAGAATTTTCCAGTTTCATCTTTAAATTACGTGTATGATTCACAATATACTGGAATGATAGTCACTTGTGCAGACATTAGTTTTTGATTCTTTCGCGTGTGACGTTTATTGAGATGTACTTACTTGCACTTACTGACAGATGAGATGGTAGTTTAACCTTAACGTGAGAATTTTGCACTCATGTTACCGTTGTCACAACTACTATTATTTAACTGGCACCGGCATCAAGTAGTCACCGGCATCAAGTAGTCACCGGCATCAAGTAGTCACCGGCATCAGGATGAGGAAGGAACTGTCACTCGACAATGAACTTCGAAAAACACATAAGGGCACAAATTTCACAAGGAATAAAATATATCAGAGCTGTTCATGCAAGTGGATTTCGAAATCCACTTTGACGATGAAGGGTTAAGCCTCCCTGGCCGCAACAAAGGCGTTCCAAAGAGAGGAAGGAGGAAAGAACTATTTAGTATGGAGATACGGAAGCCCGGAATTCTCCCGGTACCCGGAAACAGTGAGCTGAGAAAGAAGTTTATGAAACAATATTTATGTTGAAGAAAGAAGTAGTAGGTGCTGAAAAACAGGACAGCAGTGAACCGAAAAAAGATGGTCCTTCACAAAACTAAAAAAATATTTTCTATTCCAAAAAAGGAAGGCCTACCTAACTTTTAGCTCATATATTTCTTACCAAACAACTTGAGTGAGCTTACCATACATAGTCAACGGTCAATATATCATTTGAAGTTAACGCATGAAGAATGAGCCAGAAGGAAATTTAGTTTCTGCAATACAACATAGAATTACTTTAATTAGTCAAGCATCTCATAATAGCTTAGGGATATCACAAAACCAATTATCATTTTTTGTTCCAGATCATGGAAAACGGCATTTACGACCTACACTTAAGTCTAAGCAAATGACAATTTATTATAAAGGTCTTATTGAGCATGTTTTATCGAACGAACTTCAGAAATGCTAACACAAAACATATTCACTGCGCCAAGTTTAAATCGGGAATTGAAGGAAAGCTTATTGTTTGCTTGTTTTCTGAGGGGCGATGTCAAGTTGAATGAGTAACAGTTTAAATTGATTAGAGGTTAGATATAGTACGAAAATAAATAAGGGAACATCGAATTTATGCGCAAGGCGCATTGAAACAGTTAGTTGAGAAAGTAGTTCATGAAACAAGATGAAAGTTAAAGAAGGTGGTAGGTGCTGAAAAACAGGACAGCAGTGAACCGAAAGAAGACGGTCCTTAGTATTGATTAGATTAGGTTAGATTATAGGTTAGTTTAAGCCTCCCTAACCGCTATAAAAAAGAGCGTATCGAAGAAAGGAAGGAGGAAGGCACCATTTAGTATGGATATTAAGGAATGCAGAATTTATGCAGAAGGGGCATAGAAACAAGAAGCTGAGAAAGAAGTTCATGAAACAAAATAAAAGTTGAAGAAAAAGTAGTAGGTGCTGAAAAACAGGACAGCAGTGAACCGAAAAAGGTGGTCCTTAATGTGGCAAAAAACACTTCATTTTAACAAAAAGAAGGCCAACCTAACTCTCAGCTCGGGCACCCACACATTTTTCCCCTAGGAGCGCCAAGTTCCATGGATACAATAGTTGTATCCTCCTGAGGGGCGGTCCCTAGCATACAAAAATTAATTCAACGAAAATGAACCTTACCTAATTCTCAGCTCGGGATCTCACATTTCCCCTCCGGGAGTGATTATTCTCATAGATCCAATAGTTGTACCCCCTCAGGGGAAATGAGTAGCAGCGAAAGTCCGTCCAAAGCTTATCATATGAAGAAATGAACACCACAGCCGCTTCAATACTAATCACTACTTCTGCACGAATTTATTGAACAATTTATGGTACCAAACCAACGATCTTAAGTAAACGGAAAAACAGGAAAAACATTTCAGTGGCTGGAAAGTGTTCCTGCACACACCATCTCCGGGATATCTACAAGTCGATGCTTTCACGACACCTCCAGGTACCGTTAGAGTAGGCTTGTTACTGGAAGTGCTGAGCGTATCGTTTTTCACAACGTTGAACGCCGCTGCTGCTGAGGGAAAATCGAGTAGACAGACATGGTCACCAAGCGTGAAAATTTCATCCAAAGAATATCATATCGAGCATAAGGTTCGTGACTGTTTCGACCAGCAAATAAATACAAAGATCGCTGTTAATTTCCACTCTCATCAATTTAATTTCCTTAGAATTTCATCAGACTGAAAGAAACCCTTATCAACCAACAAAAAAAGCGTAATAATGTATCATAATAATAATAGGTTGCCACAGCTCAATCTAGCAAAATTTCCAAAAGAGTTTGACTGGCGAGTAAAACGCTATTTGTCTCCATACTTGGCTCGTACTGATAATTACCGTCCAGTGGACTACATAATCAAAAATAGCAGCAGGGATCAGCGCAGAGTAGCGCAGTACGCCCAGCACAGTGCTACTCTGCTCTGATCCCTGCTGCGCAGAGTAGCGCAGTACGCTCAGCACAGTGCAGTTCAGGCTCAGCACAGTAACCTTCACGTGAAGGCGCCGTAGATGTGGCTGCGCAGAACTGCCCCGTTTCACGCAGGATATTCACACGAAACGCAGCTCCTGCGGTCAAGTGGACATTTTTGAGCGGACACTAAGCAGCGCCGGGGCTGCCAGCTGAGCAAATGCAGCGCTGCTGGACGGCGGTCTGCCTCACTCACGGGGGTGCTATTTGATACGGTATAGATACATTCTGAATATTGACCATTTGACTTGAAAAAAGTTGGATATAATTTTTATTAATGTATTTGGTGAAAATCATGAAAAAATTACAAATATAGTACTTGTTAACTCATTACAGGTAACGGTGCAATGCTTAGAAGCAATGTAAATTAAAATGTAGTATGAATTTGACATTTCCAGAGTCGTGCATTCATCTTTAGTAAAAGCCCAAATGATTTTTCTGATATCGAATTGATATAATCGACCTCAGCACACTAATTCTCTATCTCCTTAAATCTGTACCCAAATGTAACTCTTCTGCTGGATAAATTCGAAAATTATAATGCATGCATCTATTCTTCACACAATGTTTCATTTAACTGTACTTTTGAATGCTTGTGGCATAGTTGTCTAAAAAGGGTTTTTAACCAAAAACCTTCAGACAGTGATATTTTCCAGATCAATATTTTAATGAGATTTCTAAAAAAATAGTACAAAAAACTTCATATACAGATTTTATGCTTTCAAATAGATGTTCTAATTTTCAGTTTTTGATGACGCAGGACGTCACTTGACATATATGGCATTTCTGGCATGCTACCATCAGCAAGTAAAAGCAAAAATTTCCTTTTAACTTCTGGTATATTTTTAAGTTACTTTCATTCCGATGATTGATTGATTGATTATAAGTTACTTTCAGCCTCCCAAACCACAACAAAGATGCTCAAAGAGAGGATGAATGAAGGTAATATTTAGTATGGAGTTAAAGGGAACGCAAAATCTACGCACATGGTGTGTTCCCGCACAGGATCCTGTGCACATAGAAACGGTAAGTGGAGAAGGAAGGTCAGGAAACAAGATAAAAGTTGAAGAAGAAAGTCACAGGTGCTGAAAAATAGTTCAGTAGTGTACCTGAAGACCATGGTCCTTAACACTCAGACCGCAGTTGCTTAAATTGAAGTTCAATATTTTAATGCTAATTATCGTGAACAAATTGGATAATAAAAAACCTTATCTGAATCATGCCTTCATTTAGCTTTAATTTTTTATGAAAATTGAGCTTGCAACTACTGATAGATCAGCAGCATTATGAAAATCCCATTTGCGTGGCCACCGATGGCACATGTTGAGTTCAAAATGTTGCAAAAACAAAAACATTTTATTTCTACAAAAAGAATGTTTATCCATCAGCTCGGGATATTTTCATTTCAAGTAATAGAAGGAGGCCTAAACCCCAAATCATTTCCACTAAAAACAAATTTTCGTTACACAAATAGTTGTTCTTTCATCTGTACGGCTTAAATCCACTCCCACTTTTAAAACTAGATGAGAGGGAGTTTCGGTGAGAGTGAAAATGTTTGCACTGTACGTTGCTTTTAAAAAATTAAAGGGGCGCGCACCTTTTAGAAACTTTTACTCATTTTGTTAGATTGGTAGAATACGTTTTTCAAACGCTCCTAAAAAGAGGCAGTTTGCCATGATTTGGAACTTCCATGAACTGAAATTTATTCGCAGTCGAAACAGAGGTTCTTCAACTGATTAAAAACTTTAACGTCTCAGAAGACTTTGCTGTCCTTTTCCGGAAGCAGTATAATTTATTACATTGCATGTTAAATTTGTTCCCTGCCGTATTCTTTTAAGTTCACTGCCGAGTGGCAGTTCCTTCCTTATTCTGATGTCGGTGACAACGTGCTGCCAAAACCAGTACAATGTCGGTGAATGTGATAACGGTAATCAGGGTAAATACTGACGTCAAAGGGTTAATTCAAGATGACATTATGTCTTCGTTTTACACATCACGCTCAACTGTTTCAATGCGGAGACCTCATCCCCTGTCGTTAAACATAGAAGAAATAGGATGCCGATTACGTGCAACACTAAATGCACATCCATGCACCAACAAATTATCTGAAAGTTTTCGTTCAAGCACAAAATCAATTCACAGCCTTCGTAAGATAAAATACGTACGATAAAAACGCACTTAACTTATACTTGAAGAAAAACGAACTTGAACCAGTTGCTTTTAAGTTGAATGACCATAAAAACTGAAAAAAATTATTCTACTAACGTACACCCACACCTGGGATCTTGAATTCAGTTCCGACGAAGCATCAGGATCCGTAATATTTCTGATGCCGTATTTGTGTCGTGTGCAGTGCAACAAAACTGTCCGCGATCATCGCCCGCTGGCGATATTTATGCAGAGCCTCGCTTGCTTCTTTACCCTGTCGCTACCGTTGTGCGATCCAAATCACCTGCAGAACATTTATAGCGGATGGAAAATTTATTTCTACCGTCAGTCGCCTCAGTTTCAGAAACCTTAGTCATGCCTCCAGAAATAGAATTCCAATGCAACAGAAGGTTTCTTGGGTCTAAGGATTTATTTCCCGATCTAAAATTAATAAATTCTCACTGCAATACATCGCTTCTTGATGGATAATTGTAATTCACATGGGTACTGTATACCCTATCAATGATTAGGAAATAACATCATTTTAATATGAACTCCAGAAACACAACTCGACTCTTACAAAGAAATGCCTTACACTCATTGTGCGCCATGTATTGACATTTTCGCATTGTAAATCATTTGATCCCTGGTATTAAAACTTTTGATAACTATTAAAAATACTAAAATGTGTTCATAAATTTTACGTCTTGAACGCTCACATGTGAAAAGTAGATGGACCGAGAAATAAAGAGAATTGGCTTAACTTGAACATCGCATAATTCATTTAAAAACCTTTATTTCGTAAAAAAAATCTCACAATGAATCAAACATTCCCTCCGACTCTTACCGTGAATTCCTAATGGCTAAAAGGCTGCACATCAGCTACCACACACGATCACATGCGCATCATTGTATTACACTGAGAACAGCAGGATCCCAGAGGATTAGATTATAAGCCTCCCTAGCAGCAACCACAGCGTTCCAGAGTGAAGGAGGAAGACATCATCAATTATGGGCTTAAGAGAACGTTGAAACTAAGCGCAAGTAAAACAGAAACAGTAAGGAGAGAGAAATTGCTATGCAGTAATGTAAAAGTTGAAAATTGAAGTAGTAGGTGCTGCAAAATTGGACAGAATTGAACCAAAAAAAGGTGATCTGTAACAAAACACTGAATCTATTTAATTTCAACATAAAGAAGGCCTACCTAACCTCTAGCTCGGGACCTCACATTTACCCCTGGGAGTGCTAATTCCCATAGATGCAATAGTCGTTTCCCCCTGAAGGGGGATCCTAGCGAATCGTACGAGACACAGACACGAGAGAGAGAGAGCAGACTGGTCTTACATGCAAATTCCGAGAGCTGGACGATCAAGACCACAATTACCGGCACCGCAGCTCCGAGATCCGCCACGAGTCTCTAGTAAATTTTCAAAACTAGGTCAAAGGTAGGCCTACGTTATAATTCGTGGTCAAGAATCGAATGCCTTAGGTACACATAACGATCAAGAAGCTCTCACATGAAGTACTCCTCCCACATCGCGTAAGCGAACCGAATATTAAATAGAAATTCTTTCGCACCATTGCCTTCGTTCCAAGAGATGACCAGCCAGTCTCTAGCTGAGCTAGAAAAGCGTTTAATTACAGTTTGACGCAAGAAGAACATCATGCAAAATAGACCTCCACAGGACATTCATCATGATGAGGCCGTGACATCACGACGAGGTGTGAGGTTGTGACGATGAGACTATGACATCACGACGAGGCGTGAGGCTGTGACATCACGACGAGGCGTGAGGCTGTGATATCACGACGAGGCGTGAGGCTGTGACGATGAGACTATGACATCACGACGAGGCGTGAGGCTATGACATCACGACGAGGCGTGAGGCTATGACATCACGACGAGGCGTGAGGCCGTGATATCACGACGAGGCGTGAGGCTGTGACGATGAGGCCGTCATGATATCATGATGAGGCGTGAGGCTGTGACGATGAGGCCGTCGTGACATCACGACGAGACGTGAGGCTGTGACGATGAGGCCGTCGTGACATCACGACGAGACGTGAGGCTGTGACGATGAGACTATGACATCACGACGAAGCGTGAGGCTATGACATCACGACGAGGCGTGAGGCTGTGACATCACGACGAGGCGTGAGGCTGTGATATCACGACGAGGCGTGAGGCTGTGACATCACGACGAGGCGTGAGGCAATGACGATGAGGCCGTCATGACATCATGATGAGGCGTGAGGCTGTGACGATGAGGCCGTGACATCACGACGAGGCGTGAGGCCGTGATATCACGACGAGGCGTGAGGCTGTGATATCACGATGAGGCGTGAGGCTGTGACATCACGACGAGGCGTGAGGCTATAACGATGAGGCCGTCATGACATCATGATGAGGCGTGAGGCTGTGACGATGAGGCCGTCGTGACATCACGACGAGGCGTGAGGCTGTGACGACGAGGCCGTGACATCACGACGAGGTGTGAGACTATGACGATGAGACTATGACATCACGACGAGGCGTGAGGCTATGACATCACGACGAGGCGTGAGGCTGTGATTTTACGACGAAGCGTGAGGTTGTGATATCACAACGAGGCGTGAGGCTGTGATATCACAACGAGGCGTGAGGCTATGACATCACGACGAGGCGTGAGGCTGTGACATCACGACGAGGCGTGAGGCTGTGACATCACGACGAGGCGTGAGGCTGTGACATCACGACGAGGCGTGAGGCTATGACATCACGACGAGGCGTGAGGCTATGACATCACGACGAGGCGTGAGGCTGTGACATCACGACGAGGCGTGAGGCTGTGATATCACGACGAGGCGTGAGGCTGTGACATCACGACGAGGCGTGAGGCTGTGATTTCACGACGAGGCATGAGGCTATGACATCACGACGAGGCGTGAGGCTGTGATTTCACGACGAGGCGTGAGGCTGTGACATCACGACGAGGCGTGAGGCTGTGACATCACGACGAGGCGTGAGGCTGTGGCGAGGCGCGGCCAACACGCCCTGGGAGCAGCTTCCCCGTGTGCGGTGGACATCAAAGGTCAGTTTAGGAATTGAAATAAAAGACTGCCCAGATACCGTCAAAAAGCGCTTTTAAGGGATGAACTCACTTCAAAAGAGCATCAAAGAGCTTTGAAGGGTATAAATGAGCAGCGTCCTACTCAGTCATTAGCAAAGTTTGTTCATGTGTGCTACCTCATTTCAATTCAGTCAATTCAATTGCAAATTACTCGGGCACAAATAAACTTTTGCAGAGAATACATTGTTATCGAAGAAAAAACTGAGGTTATTAAAGATAAATGTACTCACCCAAACTAATGTTTCTTTGAAGAGATCAGAATGAAGTATCGCCATCTTCACTTCTCCTTAGAACGTTGCTAGGCGTATGTACGTATCTAATATTTCATTAGCAAGGCAGGTTTCTGTTTCTTATCAATATCTTTCTTTGGTTTGTGAAAATTCTCCTGTGACATTCGTTATGAATTTCAATCAAGAAGAACACACACGAAGTCGGGCTGGACAATTTCCCAAGAGGCGCAGCGGCGACCTCGACGCGGAGCACAGGCTGCAACTATATACTCTCTCCAGGAAATGAAATTCATTTGAACATTATCGAGTAGTCTTCATAAGTTGAAAAAAGAGTTTGGCGGACGCTTTATGATCTTGTGAATGGTAAGACACACTGGACATGGAGGGTGGACGCTGCAGCTTCCAGGAGCCATCGGTCAGGTCAGTGCAGCGCGCTCGGCACGGAAGACGGACGATGTAATCAAGGGCGACATTGCCTGCGTAGTCACTTCTTATGTGCGCAGTCTATCATGCAGCGTTGCCTGAGACAACACTTCTCACTAAATGGTAGAATGTCATATGAAGCACGTCACGCTTGTAACGACCAAACCTGAAACTTGACCTCACAAAAGTTAACATGAGACGAACGGAAAATTAGTCTTGCTCTCAATTCTTTCATTCAAATTTATCCTGATTTTCCCTTGAAATTCTAATAAAGAAACGACAAAGCAACATACACTGCGCATTTTCCTTATTGCTTTATACTAGACAACATTAGAATACATTGCAGGTGTATCTTAATAATTCATAGGAGAAAGCTCAATTTAAAAGGTATTGTTCAACATCAAGAAAAGTTCGGAGAGAGACATTAGTCAGTATTTGTGGAAAAATTCGATTTTTATGTTGTTCGCAAATGAAAAAAAGTTTATTTTAAAAACAATTGCTACGTCGCTTACACATAATTTCTCTGCAAATATTGCAAATACCTATAATTGCATCTCTGCGAACTACTAATATGTTTTTTGAATGTCCGCTCTGCTATCAAATTTGCTTATCAAACTTTCAGATGAGAATGAAGCCTGCTTAGGCTGTTATTTGTAAATAATTGTGTAATAGTTATTTTAAAACATCGCAGCTCAAATGAGGCGATCTCAAGAGAGCGAAGAGAAGAGACCATTTAATACGGAGGGTAAAAGATTAATTAAAAACTTAGTTTCAGCCTCCGTAACCACAACAGAAATGTTCAGAACGAAGCAAGCTGAAAGCAGCATTTAATACGTAGATAAGGATTAGATTATAGGTTAGTTTAAGCCTCTCTAACCGCTACAAAAAAAGAGCGAATCGATGAGAGGATGGAGGAAGGCACAATTTAATATGGAGAGAAGGGAACACAGTCTGTGCAGAAGGGGCATAGAAACAGTAAGCTGAGAAAGAAGTTCATGAAACAAGATAAATGTTGAAGAAGAAAGTAGTAGGTGATGAAAAACAGGACAGCTGTGAACCGTAGGAAGATGGTCCGTAGTAAAACGAAAGCTTTCTCTTTATCAATAAAAAGAAGGCCAACTTATCCCTCAGCGTAAGACTTACCATTTCCGAATGGGACCGCTAATTCCAAAAGATACAATATTTGCATCCTCCTGAGGAGATACAGTAAAAATTTTCGAAAAAGGTGAGTTCCCACACAGCACACTCTGCTCATGGAAACAGCAAGTTCGATAGGAAAAGGGAAAAATAAAATCAAGAAATAGCGAAAAAGGCATGGAAACTGACGGGACAATATAGGGACTATCTCCCATGTGGCGACCGTTCCCATTGCATGGGATAAACAAACCTCACTAATCTAAACCTTTTGCCAGTCCTATGCCCCCGAGAGATATTTGTTGGAAAGGGCCAGTTCGAACGTCAGGGACAACATGAAAATCTGCAGAATATTATCATAGTCGATACAATTTATAAACCTGATGTCACTGAATGTTCGATACCATTCATGATAAAATGTAGAAAACGGATTAGATTTTAAGTTAGTTTGTGCTTCACAAACCATAACAGAGGTTCTCCTAATGGAGATTAGATTAGATTATAAGTCAGTTTAAACCTCCCAAACCGCTACAAAAAAAAGCGTATCGAAGCGAGGAAGGAGGAGGGCACCATTTAGTACGGAGATAAGAGAATGAGGAGTCTATGCAGAAGGGACGTAAAAACTGTAAGTTGAGAAAGAAGTTCATGAAACAAGATCAAAGTTGAAGAAGAAAGTAGTAGATGCGGAAAAACATGAAGCAGTGAACCGAAAAAAGATGGTCCTTAACATAGCAAAAAACTTTTAATTTCAACAAAAAGAAGGCCTACCTGATTCTCAGCTCGGGCCCTCACATTTTCCCCTGGGAGCGCTAATTCCCATAAGATACAATAGTTGTATCCCCCTGAGGGGATTTCCTAATGGAAGAAGGTGCCTTTAGAATGAAAAAGGGGAAGAGAAACCTATGCACATGGAGTGTCCCTTTGCATTTATAGAAATAGCAAGGTAAAGAAAATTGATGAAACAAGATGAATTTGAAAAAGAAAATAATAGGTGCCGAATAAAAAGACAGCAGTGAATGGAAAAAAACATCCGTAATAAAATAAAAAATTCCATTTCAACAAAAAAAGGATTACCACACGTTTAGTCCGGGAATGACGTAGACGATATTCATCACAATATGACATCTTTAAAATTCATTAGACGTATATTTTCTTTTTCAAATAGAATAAGGCCTTTTTATTCTTATATAAGAGCACGCTCAAAATTCGTTGAACGGCGAGCATTCAGCGTGATCAGATTAGAATTCCGATACGTATGTTTAAACCTCCCTAACCCCAACAACGACGTTCAAATAGGGGAAGAATGAAGGCACCGTTTCGCATGAGTTAAAGAGAACTTGGAATCTACTCACAAGGAGTACCCACACAAGATCCCCTGAGCATAGAAGCAATAAGTTAAGAAGAAAGATTTTGATACAAGAAGAAAGTTGAAGAATAAAGTTGAAAAAGAAAGTTAGAGATGCTGAAAAACAGGACAGCAATGAACAAAAAAATAGGGTTCCTTTACAATACAAACGAATACATTTTATTTCCACTCTCAGCTCGGAAACTCGCATTTTTTCTCTAGGATCGCTAATTCCCATTGATGTAATAATGGTTTCTCCCAGAGGAAATGTTCGGCGTCAATTTATTTCGAAAAATCATAAAGAAGCACCACGAGCCAGATTCAATGAAATTTTCTTTGAAACTTTAACAGTGAAATTAATTACGTCAAGACACCAGTTTCATTTCTATTCGCCTGATTCATTTCGATATGCCCGGCTCAAAAGACGACAAATTATCCAGTTGCCTGGAAAGTTCATCCCGATTTTTACAAGAAAAAAGGACAAAAAAAATCCCATTACTCACCTAAAAAACAAAAGATGAACCATTTGGCTGATTAATTTTTCTTCATATTTCTTTCTACTTGAAGATTTCACATTCCCGCACCCAGTCTAACGTTATCTCCGCCTGCATTCATGTTTTTCGCCGCCCAAGTAATTAAATCGCTTGGGCGGCGAAAAACAGGCATGCTCCGGCAAAAAGTTAGACTGGGGAACTGCGGGGGTTTAATGACAAGTACTCTTCGAATTATTTCTTCATAAAATTCAAAACATTAAAAAATAGTTGCCATTAAAATCATTCTGTAAAGACGTAAGCAAATGTAAATCGAAAGGGGAAAAATCTAGTGAATATGGAGGGTAGGTAAAACTTCTCACTCAACTTTCAAAAATTTTTCCCTCGTCGCGAAAGAAACGTGAGGTCTGGCATTATCACGATGGAAAACAACCCCATCCCAGATGACCAATCTTGGGCGTTTTCAATGAATTGCCGACAAATTCATCTTGTTGTGAACAGTTTTTCCATAATTTACTGTCTGTTTTTTTTAGCAGAAGTTCATTATAAAGAATTCCCATCCAATCCCACGAGACACAAAGCCATAACCTTTCGGCGGTGGATGCCTGGCTTGGGGCGGCTACGGGTTGCTCACATTGCTCACCTTAGAGTATTTCCTCCCAGCATTGTAATAAATGATTAATATCTCGTTACCCGTCCTATTTCCTTTAAAAAAGAAGCATTTTTTCTGCGTTCAGAAAGGATGTCACAAATGGAAATGCGATCCAAAAGATTATGTTTTAAGTTCACGTGTCACCCAAACATAATAACAGTTTCTGAACTTTTATATGCTTACTGAGTGCTATTTCTCGCGTTGGGATGTCTGGATTATTCTCTATCAACGTCTTCAGTTGGTCATCATCTATAGATGGTGGCTTACCTGAGCGTTCTACAATCGTCAGCTATAAATTTATCGAACCCCTACAATTCTGTCCGTTTAAGCACTTTCAACGCACACTTCACATATCTTTTTTAATTTTAAATTCAAATCCACATTGATCCGTCTGATTCTTAAAATGGAAAGCTAGGCAAAAATAGCTGCATGTATAGTCACTTCATTAATACAATTAGTAAATTTTAAATGAATAAAATTGAACGGATAGAGAATAAGTCTCTATACATCTTGAAACTCAGACCCCTTCTAAATGACACTCAAAAGTGTTTTTCCCCTTGCCGTCGCGAACACGAAATCGCCTTTTCATTTGTT
>JACJUY010001788.1:0-22730 GCA_014220935.1 Platorchestia sp. MABIK
GTTGTGGTGAAGAGAGGCAAAAACTTTCTTATAATCAAGCAATCAATCAGGTTTGAATTCTGGACAGCTACTCTGTATTCAATGCAGCTGCCTTTCATGCGTAGAATGAGGGACGACGTACTGCAATTTTTTCCATCTCCTCATGTAGAAACAAATTTTATTTGCTGATGAACGAGTTATAACAGCCTTCTTGGATACCACTTTACTAGTAATACTGGAATTTTAATTAACCCAAATAAATCGTAAAAACATTTACTCATCAGAAACTCACTATTCCTCAGTACAAACTGGGAATACGGGCTAATTTATTACGTTTCTTTGAGTTAGTGATACGTACAGTATTTCTCTATCAGACATAATAAAGAAGCAATTTGTGCTATGTCCGCAGGCGTAACAGCGATAGAGCCGGAGTGGCTGAGCCGCTTTGCCCCGTCGCTGTGCAGGTTCTCAGAGCCCCTAGACAGACCCGCACCCTACTACGATAGCGAGAAGGACGCCGTCATGTGCTACGCTGACGCCACATACGGTTGGTTGGGTGTGCTGTTGTCATTCTGAATCGTTGGCCAATTGTTATTCGAAGCTTCATAAAGGCGAAATGTTAAAGAAAATTTTACGTGTGCTGCCTTTTATGATTTCGCGCGATCACACGGGTTTATTGTCATTGAAAGCATCACATTTGCTAGTTGTGTTTAAAGCTCCACGTAGGGTAATTGTGTCGAGAGCTTTACTTAACCCTTTAACGCCCAAGTGGACTCTACGGTCCTCTTTCGAAAATAGCCTGAATATATTGTATTTCTCGTTAAATTAGTTCCCTAATGTGTTTTTTGGAGTTCACTGTCGAGTGGCAGTTACCTCCTCATCCTGATATCAGTGATTACCTGATGCCGGCGCCAGTTTAGTGACGGTGGTTGTGATAACCGTAAAATGAGTACAAAAATGCAGACGTTAAAGGGTTAAGCTAATTGTGTAGACTACTTCACATAGGTTATTTGTGTTTAGAGCTTCACATAAGATCATCATTTTGAAATTTTCATAAGGTTTTGAAAGCTTCACGTAAGCAAATTGTGTCGTTTTCTTCGAAGATATATACTAAATGTGATGGCTTCACCTGAAGATAATTGTGATTGGAAGCTTCAAATCGAGAAATTATGATTTAAAACTTTCAATGAAGTAATTACGATAGAAATATTCGCATGGGCTAATTGTGATTGAGAGCCTCATGAAGCCTAATTGTGATTAGAAGCTTCAAAAAAGCTTAATCTGTGATCGAAAGCTTCGTATTTGCTAATTGTGATTGACAGGTTGTCACTTGCTTTTAGAAAACTTGCAATAAAATTTTGTGGTATGGCTCCTTTTGATTTAGAAGATCTACTTCATGTAGAGTTGATTTTTTTGTTCGCAATGATGGTGACTGCTATTGCTTGGTGGAGAGAACGCTCGCCTATCTTGGAGTTCGAGCCCAACGTTGCTGGCTTGTTGTTTCTTACCGTTGGGAAGAGAAAGAAGTCAACCACAATCACAATTGACAATGTTTTTTAACGTCAATTGCGAGGTTTTTTTCCCTTATGTGATTAATTTCATTGAAGAATTGAAACATCTGTTTTTATGATAACGGAACTTACAGCAACACTAAAACTCCAAGAGCACAGGAACGCGGTTTGCTCCATTCAATAGTACAGACTGTAAGACTAAATAATGCTTCTTCTTAATTCTATGCCGTAGAAATTCATTTACCTGTGAAATGAAACCTAATGCAATTTATGGTTCATTTTCTATAAGCAACATTTTCTTTAATGATGGAAATACATGCAAAATTTAAATATTCCAGATGTTCTACTTGCGGGAAAAGAAATTCTTTTTTACTCAAGTTTTGACTTTGAACTCTGATAAACCTTACTCTCTCACAGGTCGAGCAGACTGGGTGTTGCCGTGCTGCCTGATAAAGCACCCTCCCAGTACCGAAGGCTATTCTAGATTTGCATACCACCTCCTCAAGGGCGACGTATTAGCTGAGCTGCAGCCTTTCACACAACATCTCGTAGAATTTATCACTCTTCTCAGGCCTCTTGCTCTAAGGTAAGGTTACTGCTATGTTGTGAAGTGGTAAATTACCATTTATCTTAGTAGTTTCCTTCCTAAATCAAGAAACTCGAATAGTGGGTTCTATTGCTACCTAATTGTGACAACACAAAAGTTACACGGCATTTGCCGTGTCGCATTTGCTTTTGCAGAAAGCTACAGTTGACGTGGCTGCACCCGTTCCTCACGCAACTCTAGTTGCTGAGTGTGCACGTTGTAAAACTTGGGTGCTAGAAAGACCTTTGTTTTTAGAAAAGCGACGACGAATCTTCAGATGAGAAAAACGTTACAATCGTGGAAATTGCTGTTTAGGCCGAAATGGAATGAAACGTTTGTGTTATTTGATGTATACTGATGAAGGATCATAATTTGGGTTGAAAAATATTTTAATCCCATGTAACTGCCTTTCATTCAACTAGGATTTACCGGTAAATAAACATTTAAACTTGTTTGAAATAGTGGTTTAATAATTATATTTATTTAATTTTTTGTGAATCAAATTTTCTAGTTAGATTTTTGGTAAGAGAAGGCGATACTCACATTTTGCTGTCGAAAATTTCAAGTTACGTGCACCGCACCCAATTAGTGAACCAAACTTGAATTGTGAAGTGTTCAAGTTCGAGATTTTATGTTTATTTTGTTGCTTATTAATTTTGGTAATTTCTCAGTATGAACCGTAATTGTTTTAAATAATTACAATTTTATAAATTTTGTGAAGTAAATTCCCCCATGAAAATGGTTGGATAAATAAAAAACCAAATGTTGGTTTAATTACCATTGTCAAGGGAAAGGCTGAGACAGGAGTAAAGCGAATTGAGAGCTACAGAATCTCGCAGTGAGACCATTGAGAAAGGTGTGAGGGTAGGGAATGTTGTGTAGTAGTCATTGTGCTGATCTGTTCCACTAATTTGACTTCAATGATAAGGGAAAGTTGAAAATTACTAAGAGCATGTGCGGAGAAATCTTATGGTAGAATTTGAAAGTGTTGTAACTTTCGGGACTTACTGTGTGAGAAGTTTTATCAAAAATTTGATAGGAACAAAAAATTAGGTTAACGGGAGAGTTAATCAAAGACTTCGAGTGTATGGAGACCTCTAAATTTATTCTGCTGTGCTTTATTTAAAGAATTAATTCAGTAAGCTTATACGTAATGGCTTCCAATTCTTCTGTGTTGTTATATCTTTTATTTCATTACCTTAGTTTTTCTCGTGGCATAACTTAAATTTGTTTCACTTCAGCTGCTTGCTATCTACAGGGAATAAAAACACGAAAAACAGAAAGAAAGGTTCAATACAAGGCATAACTGTTTCAGAAGTTAATGCTAACTGAGTAGCATATGGTTTTCCTGTCACTTTTCTGTTTGTGAAGCTTCAACATTTCTTGTTTGATGTTAAATTTAATTTACTGCTCATAAGCTTTTCACTTAAGCATTACTTTGTGCAGGTTTCATAGGATGTGTGCAGAGTCAACTGCTTGGACCGCGTAAACAAAAAACGCTGTATATAGAGTTTACATTTTGCCTCGCAGATTTACCCTTGTTAGTTCATCCTCTAGTGTAATTTCCCGACTTACAGGTACCAAAGTCAGAAAGATGCACTGATTCGTGCGCTGAAAATTTGCGATGTTGCTAGCAGAGTAAAGCTGCTGAGCGTTTGGAAGAAGCAGCCCAACTGTGAGTACAATGATCATAACCTGCAGGTTGTAACGAACCTGGCTTACTCAGTAAACTTATTCATTGTTGCCTATTGCTCGTCGTATGAATGAGATCGATTGATTAGTTTCAGCCTCCCTTATCACAACAGAGATGAATGAAAGGCACCATGTAGTATATATCACGACTAAGATGTTCAAAGAGAGGAAGGCTGAAGGCACTGTTTTGTATAGAGTTGAGGGAACGCGGAATCCATGCACAAGGTGTGTTCCCGAACAAACAGTAAGTCGAGAATGAAGGTTAGGAAAACAAAGTATAGGTTGAAGAAGGAAGTCAGAAGTGCTGAAAGTCAGGACAGCAGTGAGTCGAATAAAAGATGGTTCTTGACAAAACAAAAAAAAGGTCATTTTAACAAAGAGGGCAAAACTAGCTCTCAGCTCGGGCCCTCACATTTTCCCCCATGGGAGTGCTAATTCCCATAGATACAATAAGTATGATGCATTCAGAGAAATTTCACATTTTAAAATGCTTCATGAAATTAAGCAAATACTTCATTCATTCAATTGTTACTCGTGTGACTTCAGCATGGAGCGATAGTAATGAGTTTGCGTGCATAGCTTGAGTGAGTCCCGCTCTTGCTCAGACAAATATGGTGACCCTTTTTCTATCTTTACTTACTGCGTGAGTTTTCGGGAGGAACTTTAATTTAATGCTTGAGAGTGAAAGTTTGCATTCTAAATGTACGAAGAGCTCTAAGAAAGTTGAAACCAGATAAAAGGAAGCTAGAGAAAAGGCAATATTCAGTTTGATTCAATTTTATATTGTGTTAATTTCCACTGTTCCCGTTACCAATTTTACGGATGCCAAAATGTGTTATTACTTTTATGTATCGTGAAGGGAGTAGTCTATAGACAAGGATTTGATAAACACTACTTTTACATAAAGTGTTCCAGCTTCCCGTTTTCTCGCGTTGGTACTGTTGGTATACCTATTTGGAGTTAGTAGCTCTCAACATAGTTTTTAAATAAATTGATAAAGAAAGTACTCATAGGATTATTTATTATCTGTAGGTTGAACCAAGGTGGCCTGCTGACATCATGAGTTATTTCTTTACTCAAATAGAGTTTGTTATACAGTGATGATTGCATTTCGGTAAGAACGATTTTCTTTTTTCTAGATTTGTTGCGAGAATACTGCATGTGGTTAAGCGACCAGAGCCTGGTGCCGTCCGTGAGCAAAGCGTGGCCTCCTGTACCTAAGGAAGTCAACGAGTGGCTCGCCTGATCTTCTCCATACCGGTAAAAAAACCGTCCTGAAAATAAACGCAAAGTTTCAAGCTGTGACAAACCTCGTTATTCATTACCATGGTTTACCTTTGATAGAGGAATTTTGGGTGCATCGCGTTAAGTACTCTCATTTTACATGGAGTAGTCATTTTTGACTCTCTTGAGATTTAAAACAAACTCGTAAGTGAAAGTACAAAATTATTGTTTATCGGTAGAAGCCACTACCCTAACTCTAGCAAAATTCCAAATCGAAGAGCCAAAAAAAAAAGCCGATGAAACCTGGACTGTAGAATCTGTAGCACGTTACGTATAACTTCTATTGGGAAAATTGTGGAAGACCCTGGTGGAACGTAACCTGAAGTTTAATTATTTTCATAAGTTTGTTGGAAAGTAATCATTACCAAAATTTTTTCGAAAACTTGTTTGCAAAACTGCCTATGTTTGAAAAAAAGAGAACGGGAAATAACAGTCACCAACTGATGTGGCTAATTTCCTGCAACCAACGCGGAGATTCTGGTGTGAATTGACAGCTATTTTCTTTGGCCTGCTAAAGTAGTTTCAAACATACTAACGAAGACAAACTGGAAACGGATTCCAGACGACACAGTCAAGTAGCTAAAAATTTTTTCGCCTTTCCTCGAGCAGCGCCAACCCAAATTTCATACAAGTGTACACCACTTCCTGCTCACTTCAGGGGCAAAATAGAGAAAACTGTTATGGTGTGTGTGACCGCACCGAAATAGAAAAATATAGACGGTTACGATCGCAAATATTTCAACCCTTAAAGAACCACTCGCGCAACTTGAGCGGGGTCGCTCGAGTTGGGGTTGCTTGTTGCACATGATTGAGTTCCGATTATTGTGACATTTTCCATCTAATACTGATGATGAAAACATTGAAAAATTTAAAATTTGAACTTTCGAAAGAGACTGATTAGTCGATTTGTAATGCAAACTTGGAAATAATAATTATTATGTGATTTTCCCTGGAGGCGAAAGAAAACCAAAAAGCAATACATCTACTTTTTCCTTTTTAGTTCAAGAAGCTTGCTTGCTGTTGCCTGGACGAAATGCCACACAAATATATACACTACAAGTCTAAAAATAACAGATAGTGAAAAAAATATTTCCCAGTAAAGGACCAACAGAAGATAACACTACCATCAAATCAAACACAAACAGTCTCTTCTAGCCATTACTGACATAAACGTCAAATTGATGGAGAATCCAGGGCAAAACAAAAGCTGGAATGTGGAAAACATGACCCGGAAGAAAACAAAATGATACATAAATAAAGCCATAACAATGTAACATTCACCCATGCTTACTCTTAAAGTAACTCGTAAAACTACGTTAGTACGCTCATTGTCGTTTCTCATTCGAACTTGGAATCCACGGACACATGAAACTAGTGAAACGAAAAAGATCTGGAAATTTGATAATTCAAGAAAGAAGGAATGTGTAGTGAGATGATGCTCTTCAACACTAAGTAACAAGCAGAAAGAAATTCATTTCGTTAGTCAATCGCTTATTTTTACGCCTGGAAAGATTAGCTGCATTACACCAGTTACCTCGGCATACAATCGAGTTGAATATCTTTAATCTCTTCGCATGCTAGTTCGTCTCGAGAGCTGGAAGTCCAGTTGAATGAGTAGACTTATTTAGAATTAAAAGCTCAACTAAAGATTGCGGAAAATGTTCATTAAATAGGAAGTAAATTTAGACGATACACGAGACTTGACATGCGTTTAAAGTAGTGCAATCGAATAGAAAGTCTTGCTCGTTTCGGCGAATTTCTCATCTCTATAAAGACGCACTTATCACATCAACACACACAACTTAATCAATAACAGCTGCTTGAAAGGTTATTGAATGCTCTGAATTTCTGCTCTATGGTCTCTGTGAAGCATTTTCGTGAATACCAATAGGTTGGCAAAACGTTCAAGTTTATCAAAGGCATTATGAGTACATTTATACAAATACTGAAGTGTAAAGAATATCTCATAGTAACTAAGAAGAGGAATGTCAATTTCGCTAGTGGAATGCAGTAAACTCAAAAACTAATGCATCTTTTCAATAAAACAGAAAATATTTAATAGAATCTAACTGCATGGGTATCTAGAACCGATGTGAAAATAAATTCGCCTGATTGTAAAAAGCAATTGAATAGAATGACAAGTTCACATGTTGTAGACACTCGAATTTACACAATTTAAAATTGCTCATAACCTCAAACATAAGAGTCAACCTTTTTCTCGAGAAAACTAGAAAAAACGCTGTAAAATTTCGAGCACCCGACAATTTCCTGAATCAAATTGGACGAAATTAAAAGGGAAATTGTACAATTCCGGAACCGTATAACCACGTGAGAAACAATGAAAATACTCTGACCTAGATCAATTTTGTTATTAACGAGAAAAACTAAGGAGCTGAGAACTCTATAATCTGCGAGCGAGAATAGAACATAAACCGTATGTATTTAAAATGCTCGACAATTTTGTCAATCTAGATATAGAAATGATTTAATTATAAGGATGAAAAAGGGAAGACTCAAATTTAGCACTAAGAACATCTTAAAAATTCGCCCAGTTCGTGTAGGATGAAATAGTAAGAAGTCAGCTTACACTATTCCACACATTTTGTGCCAGGCTACACAAAATGAGAAGAACAAGAGTGCAACTTTTGAAAAGCTGTAAGAAGATTTTCACGTTCGGTCAGCAATGAAACAACATTTTCCATGTAGGAGACTAGAAGCCCTACTAGACAATACCATTGAAAAAAAGTAAGAATTTAGCGGAAAGTATAAATGAAAGGGAAATTGACAAAGAACTTGAGATTTACATGCTTACATTTGATTTGAAATCCCAATAAACATTTGGACGCAATGAATTTTAGCCAATAAGCAGAGACACTTATAACTTAGAAGAGGAATCTGAAAAGCTTTATAAAATTATGTAAAAATGGCAGTCCTAGTGCTTCAATGATGAACATTTCGGAAGAAAAAGATTCTTGTTCTTATGACAAGAACCTGCATAACAAGAAGCGAGCAAGAAAAGAGAATGCCAATAGCGTTTTCCTAAAGTGAGATTTTATCCAAAATCTACAAGGGATGCAAGAACAACTGTACGAGAGCCATTTGCTATACTTCTCAATCAAACAGCATGAAATGATTCCTAGCGGATTTAAAATGTTCAGGTTTAGAACGGAAATAGTAGTTGAAAATCGGTTCATTTCCTCAGTGGAACTATAAAAAATGAAAATTTCCATCACGTTTAACATTACTCTACTGAGTTACACAACAGCCAAGGAGTTTAAATTCACTGAGAAATGGGCGATTCTTTTTTTACCATATACTTGAGAGCTAAAAAAGTCTACCGAATCGCCTCTCTAAACCTCGTCAAAATATAAATTCCCTCATCAACCCGTTTAATAACTATCACTACATTTCAAATAGCACCTTTTTCAACCAGAAATTCATTCCTATTTTATTTTACCAAATAGTGTTTCGTGGCGTTCATGCAGTTGACCTTGCCTCTCCGTTCCAAAAGTACGATAGAAAAGTGTTCAAAAGGCTCTATTAATAGATAAATGACTAATTCTCTATTGAGGCAACGATGGGAAATGGATAGATTAGAGTCTAGGTGAAGAGATTAAATACACTAATATATAAGCCGCCTATTTATGAGAGAAGACCATTGATCACTAGACGCATTACCATTAAAGGAAGGATAGCTATCCTAGATCCTATCAAAACAGAAATTAGTCAAATGAGTAATTATCGCAGTCGATTATCTTGCGCAAATGTTCACGTGCCACTATCTTCCACACCAAAGAAGCATTACAGGAAACCTTTAAATACGCTTATGTAGGATGTTGCTACTTCAATACTTGTATACAATACTTGTATTGTATACAATACGTCAAGTACTGTTGCACACTTCAATACTTGACTCATGAAATGTGATATTCTCTGATCAGATTAGCTGTAAGAAATTCTAATTCGTAGGTACAATATGTTAAACTGAAACATCCTACTTTCAGCGAAATTACGAGGTCAAGTATGCACAACTTTATCGTTCGAAATTTACAAGATTTCAGTGATCAATTGTACAAGCAAAGGTTGTCTTCACTTTTTACGTGTAGGTTTAGAGCAGATAGAATGGTTTACGATCCGGAATTCTCAGCCATCTACTATGAACATGAAGTTTTACATAGTTGACGGATACAGGAAAAAAACGTCTTGTGAAAAGAAAATAATACTCTCGTTACCTAGGATGTTAGTTTTCCATCAAATTCGTCGTAAAACTTATCACGGAACTAAAATAGTAAACTTGACAAACCTGATTTCCCTCACGTGAAAACAGATTAATATTAGCAAAACAAAAGGCGAAGTATCTCGCAAGGCAGATGCTGAATCACAATTTCAATACGTAAATTTCGACTTGACATTTTTTGAAGCCCATATACTGCCAATTGATGTCAGTTACAGTCAAATATTTATCCTAGAACACAAATAAAACATAATTTATAGAGGCTTACGATCACATATGCAAGATCAACAGACAAATTTTTCCAAAAAGTTATTAGTTAACTTTCTAATATTTATCTCTGAAAAAGCGTCCAAACCTTTCTAGCTTAGCATGAAGTGAGTTTTTTGGGTTTACTCTTAAAAATCATAGAATTTTACACTCGCACTTTGACCATAAATCAAATGAACAAGTAGAAAGTTAAAACCAGGCGGAAAGATTGCAAACGATTATTCTCAATGACGCATAACCAACATTGTCCACCGAGTTCGTAAAGGAAAAGTGGTAAACTAGAGGTATACAGATTGAGTGCACGTAGCTGATACATCAAACTCGGCTATTGTGGCTTTTGACAAACTAATTTCAATCCATCGAATTTAGAAGTAATTTGATATTTAAACTAAACAGTTAAAACTGTGTTTCGTGAAGCTATTTCCTGTAGAATAATGTACTCTAAATATCGTTCCCATACTCCGATATCTAAAAACTAGACGAACTAACGCACCGACATAAAGACAGGCATTTGTGAAATGATATCTGTTAAAGTACAAGAAGCACATAGGCAGATGAATTCATCTGGAAGATTTAGTCGCGTACCGTTTCAGGGGACTCGTTTTCCATTAGCTAAAATAACTAACGGCATACGTATTGTGTTCATACTCTAAAAGGTCGAATTTCAAAAAGCAAAAGGAGAAATACTTCTCTTTCAGAACTATTTTCTTGAAACGCTTCTTTAACGGTCTTGGAGAAAAAATGACGGAATATATGTTGTCAACATCAACAAAGGCAATGTCGAACAGCACAACCACAATGAACCGTGATCTGCATTACCTCTCATTGCTCAGCAAAGAAGAGCAGAAAGAATATTTGCCTTACTTTTATGCACTGCAATAGAAGGGAAGAACCAGGCTCAAAATTCTATAAATCTCAATTCTTTGAAAAAGAAAGAGGACATTCAGTACAACTGTGACACGCAAGATTCATGGAAATAAGTGCTTCTTTGTTAAAGTTTACGACTTGCGTAAAAATACGAAGTCCAAGAACCATATTAACAGTTTGTTGTTTGGGTCCGAACATATATGGTTGCAAATTTTACTATAATTTCACCACGAAGATGAAAGTTTTCTGAACGACAAAATGGTAAAAGCAATATATGATGAAACAAAAACTTTCAAATGATGCATTGCTTTTAAATCAAAATTTTTTGCTATCTTTCAAAACTATTACGTTTTCCAGTTCTACATCGCTCTAAATATTCAAAATTAAAGAGTCATTCTAATTCAAATTCTCTCCGACACATTACAAACTAAAGGATTATACTTTGACAATACTTTCAAAGAGTCCATTCTATACTTTGAACCATAATTATAAGGCAGGAATACTGGTGAATTAACTACAATGGTTAGAAATGAACATGAAGAGATTCAAAACCTTGGCAAAATTGTTAACAGAACCTTACATGCAGTAAGAAAATTACGCACAAGACTCGTTACTCGTTAGTGCTAGTATCTACACAAGTTGAAAGGATTCGCAAAAATTTCACCTTTTTTGTTCTTTTTTAACAAAGCAACAGTAACTTCAAGGCTTCCCACTCTCTCATCAATTATTTGGCTACCAGTAAACCCTTGCTAAACTTGAGCTAGAAAACGAAACAATCAATGCAAGCCACTTATCAATACAAGTTTCTAAAGCAATTATCTACGAACACATCCTTAACGCTTCTTGACACCGCCTAAAAGCCACATTCTTCAAGGAAGATTTCTGAAATTTATTGTAGAAAATTTTTTACTAGTAAGAGAACTACGAAGATTTGCCAATGAAATGAAAAATTCAGCAAACAATGATACAGACCATAATTTGACACCAAATTCGAAATTTTGGTAGCTCTGCAGAAGTTTTGCGTTCCTATAATTATTCAGGGCGGCTACCTACACATAAGCTACGGCAAAAATCGAAAATTGCTGCAAAAATTCAGTAACTCTGCCAAATTGGCACAGCTGCTAAAACTCGACAGCGCTCCAGCGAGTTCAGCACGGTTTAAGGCTCTGCAACGCTGGTCCCAGGCGTCCGTTCGTCAACATAACGATTGCGAGGATTCTTGATGAAGAAAGATTCCACCTTGGCAAGAGGCGCTCCCCGTTTCTTTCTGGGGTTTCTTTCTTCATCAATTGTCTGGAATAAGGTTTTAAATGAATGAGCGAGCACATTATTCCTGCTTCAATGTAGTGTCTCGATTGTCATTTCCGGAATCAATGTAGACGACCGTTTATCTGAAGGCAATAATTGCCTAACCTTTTCATCACTTCTAAGTATTCACTAAAAATACAACAAAATAGTTTACCGAGAGTATTGGTAACTGAATGATAAAAAAAAAATCGATTTTATAGAGGTATTTAGGTCCTAAGATCATTTCACATTGAAAGTATAAAAAGAATACTCAAGTTTACCGACAAGGCACTGCTTCATCTCATTCAGCTTAAATGTAAAATTTTATTAAAAAAACAAACTAGAGTGTTCAAGTTCAATAGTGGAAGGAAAATGAGAATGAAAAAGAAAAATTCAAAGGCTAGATGTCCATCTAATGAAATATAAATCGTCACTAAAATTATGAAAGAGATCTAACTAAATGCATCTGACACCGTACGAGTATAGAGAATATCTTAATTATTAGATTTAACTACATGCACATTGAACAATTATTTTTAGTGAATATTTTACCCTTCATTTTTGAAGTTAACTCTTACTATTAATTCAGTGAATTTACCTTCAGAATTCTGTCGATTGCTTAGATGTTAGTTCAAGTCTCCCTAACAGCAACAATGACGTTTTAAAGAGAGGAAGGAGGAAGGCACCATTTAAGTGTTGAAGAAGTAATAAGTGCTGGAAAACAGAATAGCAATGAACCGAAAGAAAATGGCCCGTAACAAAACAAAAAACCTATTCTACTTCAGCAAAAGCATAGCCTACTCAACCTCGTGCTAGGCACCTCACATATTCCTCCTAAGAGCGTTTGTTCAAATAGATAAATTGGTTATTTCCCCCTTGAGAAGTTTAGAATTTTATGAGAAAAAAACATAAACGGTAATTTAAAGTGAAAAATGACGCATTTCACAAATAATTCCTCACGTTTTATAAATTCGCTAATCCCTGAATAACCGCAGCTCACAAATACCTGGATCACTGTTGAAGTCAGGCAAACAAACACACTTAACATTTTTGCCATATTGAGTGAAAAAGTCGAATGTTCAACATTTGAAGAACGATTTCTGATCAGATTAGATTATTAGTTAGTTTAAGCCTCCCTATCCTCAACAAATGAGATCCAAAGAGAGGAAGGAAGAAGGCACCATTTAGTATGGAGTTAAGGGAACGTGGAATCTATGCAGAAAGGGCATAGAAACAGTAAGATGAGATTAGATTAGATTATTAGTTAGTTTAAGCCTCCCTATCCGCTACAAAGGCGATCCAAAGAGAGGAAGGAGGAAGGCACCATTTAGCATGGAGTTTAGGGAACGTGGAATCTATGCAGAAAGGGCATAGAAACAGTAAGATGAGAAAGAAGTTCATGAAACAAGATCAAAGTTGAAGAAGAAAGTAGTAGGTGTTGAAAAAACAGGACAGCAGTGAACCGAAAAAAAGTTGGTCCGTAACGAAACAAAAACCTACGTTAATTTAACGAAAAGAAAGCCTACCTAACCTTTAGCTCGGGCCCTCACATTGTCCCCTGGGAGCGCTAATTCCCATAGATACAATAGTTGTATCCCCCTGAGGGGGATTTTTGATCAACCTATTACAGGCCTATCGTAGAGAAATTCAGTAAATGTAAAACTCTAATTTTCAACACTAAGAGTAAAAATTACAGCTCCCTAACCACAACAATGGTGTTGCCAATACGGGAAGAAGAAAGACACCATTTAAAATCGAATGAAGGAAACGGGGTATCTATGCACATGGTGAGTCCAGACAAAAAGTGCATAAAAACAGCACTATTGAAGAAAGTTTGTGAAACAAGATATATGAAGAAAGAAGAAATAGGGACTGAAAAAACGACAACAGTGAACCGAAAAATGATGGTCTGTAACAAAACAAAAACCTATTCTATATCAACAAAAAGAAATCCTACCTTACCTGGAAACCTCTCATCTTCCGCCTGAGATTGCTAATTTTCATAGATATAATAGCTGTATCTCCCAGAAGGGACCCAGTCGGACATGATGAAAAATTTTATATAACTATAATTCACCAACGAACATCACTCAAATTCGAATTATGTATGACTTAGAGAAAGATAGCCACTGAGCAAGAGAAATTAGTAACTAATGTTAGGCGCTACTACTTACGGTAAGAGGTAGTGTTTCTTTCACTGCATTTAAGAGATCCAGAAATATTTACACCACAACAGACGCAGCGGTAACACCAGCGGCAGAAGGAACCACGCGCAGCAAGGAGGAAGAAGAAAAATGTACACGTGTTATTTCTAAAATTAATTATGTATGCATGAAGTATGTGTTGGACAATGAAATAAATGCTTTATTAGCATAGAAGACCAGTCTACAGACACCAAAACGTTAAGAGGACAATAAATTACACTACTCGACAATACAAAATGTTGAATATTTGGACACAGAATGAATGCTGACAGAAAATCTTTGTTGCAGAAAGAATTGAATATATATGACAGCGAAGCTTCAGGTTACACTAGGGTCAAATTCACTAGTGAATGATAGATATAGCTAATTATATTCAAACTCCAGCTGTCGTGTTATACCTCATGTGAGTGACTTTGGAGGCTTGTTCAGCTCAAGTTTATGCAATTCCTCATGGATCCGAAATCATCAACTACTGTGCATTTTTTGATGTGTATGAATTTAACACAGATAAAACTTACTCGAGTCGAATCACATAACATTAGTTGTTTAAGTGTTCATATTCCAACTCAAAATGACACGAACATCTACAAATTACTTTTCAGGAAAAAAGACCTCAGTCCGAAACACCAGAATTATTACATAGATTCTCGGTACATAGGTTCATAACTTCAAGAGTATTAGAAGATTGACAGAGATAAATTCTCAACTGGTAATTTTATGCAGCTCATTTTTGGGTTCTGAGAAATTATCTCGAAGGATGAAAAAAATTTCAAAAATCTATTAATAAAAAACAATGAATATCATATAAATACCTAACATTTTTACTCAATTTGATATACAGTAGATATGTTCTCAAATTGTTGCTGGAACATGAGCAAACTGTCACAACAAAATGATTTACATTTATGTTGGTTAACGACTATAGTCATTCATTGACGGAGACAAAGTTATACGTTTTGCGAACAGCGGCTGTTTGATGCACATTTAATAATAAGTTAATGCACGAAAAACAATTGCGTAAGCAATAGATGGAAGAAAATGAACTTTCAAGAAAGTGACGAAACTCAAGCAAGCTCGCCAAGAACCAGTGAAGCACATACGCTATAAAAAGAACCAACTTTAAAACATTACGGTTTAGACCTCCTGACAACATTAGCAAGAACTTAATGCTTTTTTTTTGCCAAAATAAACAGATTTTCGATTAAAATCCGCAACTATAGGCGACAAACTAAAAAATAGTACACAAGTGTTGTTTTTCATTACGCGCAATTCGGAAAGCTTTCAACAAAGAAAGTTACAGCGCTATTGTTATTCATGCTAATTTTGTCAAAAAAAGGTTTTCATAGCGTGGACTCTAGCCTAAAATAGCTCAGGTGAAAGACAGGAAGAACAGTGCCTCAGCGGTGGCTCAAATGACTGGACACATTTCCGACTCTTCTTCTGATATGGAAAATGAGGATGTTTAAACACAAAACAGAATTTTCAATATCACATAAAAAATGCTTCTCTCTTTCATGTGACGAGAACAGATTAACAACATCCATACAATAATTCAAGTGTTATTCAGTTCAAATACTTTGCTGCAAGCTTTGAAAATTCATTTTGTAGGTAATTTCTTCTCATTATTTGCAATGCACCTATAACTCAAAGATACAAAATTCGATAGATGCATATTTTCTCGATCAAATGAAGATAATACATCAAAATATCGCAGAACGAAATTTCTTCATACATTAGAACAGGATCAGTCAAGAACCGATATTGCACTGATGAACAATGATATTTAGCGACAGGTTTAGGATGAAACATACAAATAAATGATAGAAATAAAAAGAGATCAACACAAATCGCGAGCAGATTAAACGAGCAGACGAAAAACGATGCAAAAAATTCTCTAGAAATGCAGCCTAAGCCACTAGTCAAAAAGTGTGTTTATCAGCCATAAAGAGGAAGAATTAAACTAAACCTGTATCTATGACAGAGGATACAACTACACATAATTGATGCAGACCTAAACTCACATAAAGAATAACAGAGAAAACAGAATACCTTCAATTCGTGGGCACATTTACTATCAGTCTGACAACATAAACAGAAGTTTATGGAAAGGGAGTGAAACGCGATAAACTGTAAAATAAATATGTTAGTGTACTCTTAACACAGTATGAAAAGTAAATACACAAAGCCAGTGTGGAGAACTAAAGCACAGTAGAAGCCCCAATTAGCACAGACACTACCTAGCATTTTGCTTCCCTGCTCGAGACAATTAAAGAAAGCTCGTAAACTCCGAATATTGTTAAACATTAACACTAGGAGGGCGCCTATCGTACCTCGGTACCGTTGACAGCAGCTGCGGTAGAAGCGTCCGTGTGAGGGTCATAGGTGGCCTCTGAGTTGCTCTCTATGACGGTCGTGTTGCTGGAGGTGGTCTCACCTCCTGCGCATCATAGTCTTTACATTTACCCAAGATGTTTTCGAATAATTTAATGAAGTATTTTTTGTAATTAAATTGATTCAAAAGTACATCTACGCAACGTTTCTATTCCGTTACAAACTGTATCCCTTAAAAAAGTGTGTTTCCCAAGCGTGAGGGAATTTAAGACTTATTCACAAGCTGAGAAAATAATCTGAGGTGTCCTAATCCAACGCTTGCTCACTTTTAACAGACGTATTAAAGTTCGTAATCAAGTTCATTAAATTTGCTAGTTTTAGAAAGAGAAAAAGGTTCCCAACACATATCCAACAAAAACCACTGGATGTCAGCCATTTATCTGCTATTCATGCACGTATCTTGCGGAAGCTTGCATGAGAAGCTTAATCAGTGTGAACAGCCAATTAGTATGCAAGCGAATTTCAAGCTCAAATCTTACTGCTAAATTATCAACTTTGTGCTTATTTATTCTTGAACACACTAAGAGCACAGTGGATAAGAAAATTGCTGCTATTTTCAAGAGAACGGATAAGAAAGATTGCTGAACATTCCGTTGCAATGCGATTTTCATCTTACAAGCCGGAACACACAGATCGAAGGGAGCAAATCTTTGCCCGACTTAGATTTTTTATTCTTGTATTCAGGAGCAATGTTCCTCCTGATTCTGAGTGGCGCTCATTCGTGGCATATCAAATTCACTTTGCGTAAAAACAATGAGGAGAGAGTGAACAAAATAGATGCGATGTACTTCACATGAAATTGCCAAAATTACGGAGTGGGTTCCTCTAAAAACGTAAATTAAAAAACATTGGGCAGTGTCCCTTTCAAACTCTTAAATGATTGATAACTGTAACATTCAATAGACAATGTAATCTGAAAATCACGAAACTACTTTATAGAACCCGCATGAAAGGTGCTTAAGAATTTTACTTCTTCATCCGCTGACGTGCCTAGTCTTAGTCTCTGAACTTACGGAAGTGAAATTTTCGCCCCCCCTTAATGGGTGAGCCGGACTCTGATGGTCCGTACATGGTCAAGGAGCCGAGGCTCTCAACAATGGAGGGAGTCCACGCACATATGTACATGAAAGTTTATAAAGTACTTGAAGCCATCTCTATGCCCACAGAATGCAATACCATGTCCTTTGAGTGTACACTGGATAAATAAAGAATGCCAGCCACTCTGCCCAAAAAATGACAGATAAAACTGCATTGTTCTAGAGCAACTAGTTCAATACATAAACACACAATAAAACAAACGGAAAAAGAGTGAGGCTAGTAGGCCTGACCTTGCACGGTGCCGTCGTCAGAAAGAACAACGTTGGTTGTTTTGAGAACAGTGATGGTCTGCCTGGTGGTGGTGACGGTGCCGCTGGTGGTGATGGAAGAGGTGCTGGTCGAGGTGACCACCACAGTCGGCTGCTGGGGCCCTCCGCTGCCCTGGCTGCCCACTGTTGTGGCCGATCCGATCGTCGTGTTGCTACCCACAACCCTGTTAGCGCAAGGAAGTCAACAACGATAACAATAACAAGTCAAGTATTTCCTTGTCTAAGCGACACGTTCAGTGTATTGTTACTAGCAAGAAAGGCATCTTTACAACCCCTGCTACGGAACTATTTAACAAAATAAATTTTTCCTTAATAATACCTTTCCACTGGAAAAAAGATCTATTAGCCTAACTGGCCATGTACGATGTACAAAACTTTGTATTCACATGAATTTAAACGGCTAGATTATTCGAGCAGAAAAAGTGAAACATATAACGCTTCAGTTCAGTGTGAAACGTCCAAGCAATGAAACGTCCAATTCATACCTCATTTGACATCTCGAGAGAAATGCACATGAAAATCACACAATGAGGTAAATGCCTAGTTAATAGGAACATAAGGAAAAAGTTGAACATAAAAAAAATTTCATTTAGAGAGAAAGAAAAAGTCTTAACCATACAGAATGAGAGAAAAACCTAAATGCGACAGAGCAAAATGAGAGCTCACAGATGGTCGCGGATGGAGTCGATGGTGATGTCACCGGAGAGGAGGCTGGTGTCACCACCATTCACTTCCTCCACCTTCCCTGCACCTGCAGGCGCAGCCTCCACCACCTCCACTGTATGCTCAGCAGCCCCATCTTTGTCTCCACTATTTTTGCTCTGTGGAAATGCAAGGTCCGAGACCACATCATAAAAACGAAGTCCGCATTAGATCAAGAAATCATGAGACCAAAGCTCGCGGTCTTTGCTTCAGCTCTTTATCAACCAGAAGACTTTCAAAATTTACTTTCATAGATAGCTCTGGTCAATTTTTGTTCTTGTCCAACGGCTTATAACGCCTTCATTGAAGTTCACTGCATCCTGGCAGTTCTTTCCTCATCCTATTGTTGATGGCAACCTAACGCCAGTGTCAGCCTAATAACGATGGTTATGATACTGATCGAGAGAGTAAAGAAATTCAGACGGTATAGAGGGTGTCCCACGAAAAATGGAACCCAAAATGAAATAAAAAATGATCCAAAAACTATTTCCTCGCTGCATTTTCATTATGTTTCGACTATATTCTTCGTCGAATGTTTTTCAACAAATACTATGCGTTTTGATAAAATGCCTTCAAAAATATTTATCCTGTAATTACTCTACTGAAAACTTTCAGAAACTATAAAACTAAATTCCAATTAAATGACTTGGGACAGTTACGTGCCAGAGAAGCTGCACAAGAGATAGAAAAAAAAATCTTAAAAACATTGGGATCGTGATTCGAAGTGAACAGAATACTTTTAAATACTGAAAAATGAACGACACAATTTACTGCATCCGAAGACGTAACTAAAAACGTTTACACTGGATAAAAAAGAAAGCAACACAAATCAATTGATTATAGTCAAACAAATTTGTTTGGTAATAAAAAAAATTAAATTTCTCAAAAAGAACAAAAAAAACAGCAAGTTTTCAGAAACTTAACGTTTATAGTCAATATTTTCAGCATAAGTTTACAAATTCAAATTGACTACAAAAAACTCAGGGAACTGATTTTAAAAAAATAATCTTGTACACATCACTTCCAAATCTTTTGAGCAAGAACCAGGGCTCAAGCTTTGACACCTCTTAACTCCACATTTTCAGAGTAATTTTTTGTAGCTCAACAATTTTTTTGGAATGCCTAGATCCTGACAGTGAAATTGAAATCACCTTGTCAGCGTGGTCTTTGACAGGAGATTCAGAAGAGACCGGAGCAGCGGCCGCAGCAGCAGGAGCAGCCGGAGCTACAGGCGCCATTGCGGCGGACGCCTCTTTGTTCACTTTGGCCGCTGCACAACACTCGAGCACGTCAGGGCACAGATGCTTGCTGCTTACGAAAACTTTCGAGTGGAGATGAACGTGAATTGCACTACAGCTAGTACACGAGTAATGTTAGCTTACAATATATGACAAATCACAAGACTGGTATATACTGAAAATGAAAAGATTTGGCATAATGACTGGAGATAATACGTATTTATTTATGAAAGCAAAGTATCTGAAGATAGGGGAAAATAATGAATGTAACTATGAAATAACACATGCATAGGAAGGACACACACAAAGAGACGTGTGTATATCTGTGAAAAAGGTGAGTACAACCATGAAAAAACGAACAAACAACACAATGCCAATAGAGGGAACTAACTGTTTAGAAAAGCAACTCGATGGCTCGCTCCATCAGTAAACTTTGGGGTCGAAGTGAGTTCATCGCATTTTAAATCAAGATTTTCGTGAACAGAACTAGAAATATTAAGAATGAGAAAATGACGCATTTTCTCCCCAGCAAAATCGTGCACTTGTTCATGACTCAAGCTTTCTTCAATAATGGATCCTGAAGAGGATATATTGAAAAAGAAATTGACGCATATTGAATTCCTGGTCGCACATATACGAAGAGCAAAAATGGTGGTAATTTGAGTGGACTTGGTAATTTCAATCTTTCAAGAATTACCCCTGCAAGTACAAGAAAACCTCCAGTCGGTATTAGATCACAATTAAGACAGTGTAGTAATGGACCAAATTTGCCTAACGAAAGATTCTATAACGCGTTTAGACTGATTCGTCAAAAATTGAAGATAAATAGACGCTAAAGTTCATTCAGAACACCAAATGACGTCATATGGGGAAGTTTGAGGCTTCCCAGACAAATAAAGGCGATATCAAGAGAGCGGAGAGAAGGAATCATTTGTAATGGACTGTAGAAAACGGGGAGCCTATTCACAAGGTGTGTTCCCATACAGGACATCCTGCGCATAGAAACGTAAGTTAGAAACAAAAAGAAGGGAAAATAAAGGAAAGATAGCAAAAAAGGCATAAAAATGAACAGAAGCAGAGTGGGCACACACGATAGAAGTCCCGAAGGCTGAGGTAACCTAACAACATCCCCGAGGATGACAGTCCGCATAGGATAGATCAACCTAACTAGCTTAAATTTGATTATCCTATGCCTCCTTAAGGGGTTTTTAATAACAACGCATCGATCAATAGAAGAAAATAGCGAATCAGATTAATTAAAACTAGACTCTGAAGAGATTAGGTTAGTAGCTTTCTTTACTCGTTAGTAAAGTTATAGATCAAGGTCAACAACAAGGAGCCACACACTAACATTTTTCCTTGAAGCTGTCCACCCACTAGATGCATTAGTTTAGACGTAATTTGCGTCGCGTGAAAGAGATTACGGAAGATCACCCACCGCTAGGCTTGAGGGTTGGTCTGGGCATGGTGATGCGGGCGGCAGAGAGAGAGACCCTCATGAGCTCCGAGGGAGACGTGAGGAACAAAAGCTCCCCTTTGTTGTTGAACACCGCCGAGTTGATGCCACTGTGATGAAAGAGCAAAGGGTCAAGGCTGATGGGTTCACAGTTCTTCAGCAGATGGGTAGAATACAAGGCGCAAAATAATCACTGAACGCGCACAACAGAAATGTTCAAAACAGTGAAGTCAACCTATAGTGAAAATGTACTCGGAGTCGCTAGTCGTCATCACTTTTCTCGCGAATTTATACCATGCACACTAACACGGGTCTTGACTTTACACTTCCAAAATGGAGTGATATTGAAACCTTGAACCAATTTTGCCATGTAAAAAATTCATTGATTAGACCTGCACCCTAAAATTCAGAAATTAAAGAATAACGTAACTTTAAATATGTGATGTTATGTTTATAGACATGAAATAATAATGGCACAAGATAAATTTCAACTGCTGGTATTCGATGACTGCCTAGTCCCACCCTACAGTAGACATAAGAGCAATTTTTGGAGATGAAAATCAAAAAGTGTGAGCTCTCTTATCTCACTTGATATCTTCTCGCTTGAAGCAGGTGGCGGCAACTTGTCTCCTGCAGTCGGGCAGACTGAAGACAGACGCGTCACCCTGGTTGGTGACCACGCTGAAGCACGGTTCGCTGTACGCCTTGTTCACAGACGACACATACTCTCCGAAGCCTATCTTGCGCACGCGGCTACCGTCTATGGCCGTTAACTTGTACTTGCAGAACGGCTTCAGTTGCGGCAGTGTGAACACCTGTAGGACGCCATGACATGGTGCAAAAAATGGTTTATTGCTCAATATTGAATGAATTCTATGAATGTGAAAATTAAATACCATAATGATAAATACATTACTTGGGATAAAAAGTTTCAAAATGAGTACGAGTCGCTAAAGCACTCCTTGAAATAACACAATGAAAGATGAGGACGAAACGTATACGGTAAGCATTTTCTGCCCTCAGTTGAGAAAACAAAAACTTTCTAAATTAAAACTATCGTCTTAAGAAAGAATTACATTAACACAAGAGAGAAGGCGTCTCGATTATCTTTTCTGCAAGGTTCATACTGTCTTTTGCCAGTTAATTAGACATGAAGCTATAAGATTATCGACAAAATATATCAGTGAATAGGTTAAAATAAGTGTTAGTTAACTCGTGTGTTTCAGCAAAACCTCGCTAATGAAAGCTAAGACAATTCTAGGACTGATGTTTGGACACATCTGTTAATATATGTGTAGTCTTTATCGCTCGGAGAGTAAAAGGTAAAAATTATGCGCGCATTTTTGTTCCTCGGAGAAATTTGACTTAGCTTTGTAGCAAACGTAGCGATAATCAAACATCTGTTTGATTATCGCTATGTTTGCTACAAAGCTTAGTCAAATTTCTCCGATTAGAAATCGTATCGTACATCAGCAATTAAGTGATATTTGTAATATTTGGGGACACCCTACTCCAGTGGTTCTTAACCCCTGGGTCGCGACCCAAAGTTGGGTCGCTAAGGTTACCTGCTTTCAAAAAAATGATCATATTATAAATGAATTTCAAAATAAAAATGATAGCAAAGACAGCTGATTTAAAAATCATTTTAATTAGTGAACGTTTCGG